>MU266363.1:0-17595 GCA_021014945.1 Leucogyrophana mollusca
CATGCCGTCGAAGCCTCATCCGTCCGAAGATCCGATCGGACATTGCTACCGACGCACCCCACCCGTCCGCCTCCCAGGATCGGACATTTGCCAGATTTTCGGCCCTTCCGTCAGCATTGGGATCGGACATTGGGCCATTTTTAGGGTGGTTTCCGTCCGCCTAGTGGATACCACATCCAAGCCGATACGCGGGGGTCCTGCAAGGCTGCAGGCAAGGTGCAGGTTTTTGCTTATATAACCTACATCAAACTTTGTGCGAATCGAGTTCTCGTAAATGTCCTAAAGCCATATCTCGAAGGCCGTACAGCGAAACGCTACTTAGTGTTCATTACCAGAGCGAATGCGTGAGGACTATTGAAAGGTGCCGGTGGGTGAGGGAAAGATCGTGACCGTAATGTTCATGCACGAGCCGTGATATCTGTACGAACTATTTTTGAAGTCGAAGGTGGCTATGTTTAAAGTCCCAGTTAGCCATAGTTTAGGACTGTGCAGGCTCCGCTTGAGCGGCTTCCTGCTTCATCCATGCTACGTATTCCTCGAACGCCTTGAAGAGGACATCATCAGGGCTCGCCACGGAACGGTTTTCCTGTGCATTCTCGGCACTAGGGCCTACAAGGACAGGTGGACCACCCGTTCGCTGTAAGACATTCATCAGGGTCACTGCCAGACGCCAGTTCCGCTCGTGCGAAGGTGACGGGGTAATCTTTGCAGTGCCTTCCATTATGAAAGTATTCTTTTTATCCTTGCATGTCTCCTCATCGGCTTTCAGCCATGCGTCGAGAAGTCGAGATTGCTGCCTCCTCTCTTGAGATCGAAGTCATTCAGAACCCCTATTGCTCGACCCGATTGATTCCTATAGTACATCAGATTGCCGGCACTGATGTCCCGGTGGTGGATGCCTCCTTCCCAAAGCTCACGATGGCCTGTAGGTGGTGTTAGGTAATAATACAATCGCACGATGTTTGCACCCACAAAGCACACAATCCCACCACGCGGAGGAGAACTCGTCGCCAGATAACTCAGTGATAGGTGATAGCTTCGGGAAAACGAGGATGTACAGTGAGGGACTTCCCTCCCGGCGCCAGCGATACCCAGCGCCCCTTGGTGTTCTGCTGTGGGAGTTCTGGTAGCTTTACTGGCGGTGGCTTTGTCTGGTTTGGTCACTGGCATGTTGCTCCCAACAGCGTTGCAAAAGGATGTCTGACAAGGAATCAACGTCGCAATTATGGACATTCTCTACATCGCAAGCGATCCAAGGTCTGAGATCTGACATCGGAAACCTGTGGTGACTCGGTTCAACGTCCATTGATCAGACGGATGTCCATACATGCGACGGCCTGGACCCGGTATTGTTCCGCACGGCTGAATCACGGCGGTTGTTCGGGGGTGACTTCGGTATTCTGCCTGGGTACCTAATTTACTGTTCGATGGACGCGTAGGCGTCTTCGCTGTAATCGCTGATCCTTGCTCCGATCGCACAACAGGTGGATAGCGAAAGTAGACATGGTAAGAGTGGCGTTTGAGCACGCTGAGTTCTGCTGAGTTACTTATATTTGGATACCGCCACTTTGTAATCAACGTATACTTGTGGCAAATAAATGGTTTTGTCGTTATAATATGTATATTAATATTTGCCTTGCCTGTCTAACCATGGACTTCAAGTTGGCGGATACTTACTAAGATTCACAATAGTCAAGCCGAGACAGTTCCCAAACAGTTTCCCCCGGGGGACCCGGCAACACCGCAACAGTGGTGAATCCAGTGAATTTACCGCGCCATCCATTCCCGGGAAGTTGGAAATGGCGGCCTAAAGCACCGTTGTTGGTACACGCGCGCATGTACTAAAGTATTGCCTCCTGTCGCTGAAACTCCTTGCAGGTTAGTATGCGGATCATTCAACCGTCTTGACCTGTGTCTCCGACGCCCAGCTCATATCGCCTCGTTCCAGTGACCTCGCATCGACCTCCTTACCGTGCTGGATGCGCAAGCACATCACTCTCGAATCTCGGTCCTGGGGACCACACGTACTTTTCGGCGCGGCAACGGCAAACTGAACGTGCACTGCGGTTCACTTTCTCTGGCTGTCATTGTGCTCCCCTGCCAAGTGGGTGAACAACTAGGTTCAGTCTTTCACTCATGAGGGTGGGTTGCGGAGGATCAGTGTCCTTGAGATACTGCAGGACTGACTTGTGAGAAACACGCAAGGTGGTGTGACCTATCGTATGAAGAAATGCAAGGGTTCACGGGTTGTCGCGGCACAAACGTAGCGAAGAATCTCCACACACGGCGTCCTGGAACGGCTGCTGCGCCACGGAAGCCACCAAGACGAGCGCAGAGCAATGCACTCAGACAAGTGCAGCATCTTTCTCGACAGTACTAGTGCGCCTGCCATTCAGGGTGTGGCGACCATTCGCTGAGGCAACATGAACACGCGTGATTTCCAGCCACAGGCGCGTCTGGGTGATTTCCTTATCTAGCCGCCCCCTTTTGATGTTGCGTCACATCGTCATCCTCGCGCCTCGATGTTCCATATATAAAGCACATTCTCGCCTTGACCGAATGTCCCCGTGTTACCCCTCACCTTACCTCCCTATTTCCCCGTTCGCCCCTTAGCTTATCTCCCCACCAGACCCCATATAAACGCGCTGGACTTGAATCACATATACGACGAAACGCCATGGATACGTCTACCAGAGACCTGCAAGCCGAAGTCAACAAGCTTCAGCACGAGCTTCAAGCTTTGAAAGTACAGCACCACAGTGATGATGGGGAACAAATCACTATCTCCGAATACTTGTTAACGAGACTCGAGCAACTGGGGGTCACAGTAAGTGCATCTTTTTTGATTAGTGACTAGGTTTCACAGGGGTCATCCTCCACTTAGTCTGTGTTCGGTGTCCCTGGAGACTTCAACATGCGTGAGTGTCCCCTTCCCCGAGTCGTCATTTCTCTCAAGTCTGTGAACGTATCTAGCATTCCTCGTAAGTCTCAGCAACTACCAGGCGGGTTTAGTAGGTGTTTATGATGTCGCGTAGGACTACATCGAAGACCACCCGAGGATCGATTGGATCGGCAATTGGTGTGTACTTTCAAAAGGAGCCCAATCGCGCTTATAGTTTCCGTCTGCCAGTAACGAGCTCAATGCTGCATACGCCGCTGACGGCTATGCACGTGTCAAAGAGCACAGTATAGGAGTTGTAGTTACGACGTGAGTCTCGTGTCACCTACCGCGAAACTTGTTCACATCCAGGTCTAGATTTGGTGTCGGGGAACTGAGTGCAATGAACGGCATCGCCGGAGGTAAGTACCGGATCGACTATATTCCTCGCAATGCTCAGCTCGTGCGACAGCCTTCTCTGAGATGGTTCCTGTCCTTCACATCGTTGGCGTCCCAAGCACTGTACAACTGAAGAATAAGCCAATGTTGCATCACACACTCGGGGACGGCAGGTACTCTTCGCACACCGTGAAATATATGATCAAACAGCTTGCTTACCTACTGTTCCCAGGTTCGACGCATACACCAAGGCGGCTGAACAGATCACTGTCTCTCAGGCTACTCTGATGAACAAAACACATGCCGCTGCAGAAATTGATCGCATCTTAACAGATTGCATCACTCGCGTATGTGGCACCTCACCTGTCGTGACGGTCTGCGACTTATTGCTGCTTTCAGGCGCGTCCGGTCTATCTTACGATACCCACCGATATGGTGGCAGAAAAGATCCCTGCGAAACGTCTCCAAGTTCCTCTCTCTCGCACCCCGCCCCCTAACGACCCTGACGTGGAAAAGTACGTTCTCGATCGTATCGCAGAACTCGTTGAGGAAGCCTCCAAGGACATCGTCATTCTCGTCGATGCTTGTGCTATCCGCCACGATGTGCGCCAAGAGATCAACGATTTACTCACGAAGACGCGTTTCCCTGTATACTCCGCGCCGATGGGCAAGACCGCTGTCAGCGAGGCCCATGATCGCTATGGGGGTGTAAGCAACTCTGCATCTCGACGTCTATCGATGTGTTGACCATCGAGACAGATCTATATAGGCTCCATTTCCGACCCGAGCATCAAAGACAAGGTCGAGAATGCGAATCTCATCCTGTCGATCGGCGTTCGTATTGTTTTTACCTTCCTTGTAAGCCTGGTGCACTGACTTCGAATTCGTAGGCCTTGAAGTCCGATTTCAACACCGGAATGTTCACCTATAGTGTGCCGACGTCTCGCACTATTGAGGTACCTTGTACATTATGTGCTAGAGCCGCTGCAGGGTCTTACCATGTCATATTAGCTCCATTCCACTCATACTCAAATTCGACACGCACTGTTCCCCGGTATTGGGATGAAGCAGCTTCTTCCCAAACTGACCTCGCACTTGAGGCAATTTCACGAGGGTGCCAGCCAGCTCCCAGTGCCCCACTACAAGCTAGATGTACCCAAGGAGCAAGATGACAAGATCTCACACGCGTTCTTCTGGCCACGCGTGGGGCAGTTCTTCCAGAAGAAGGACGTCGTCGTGGCAGAGACTGGTAGGTTCTTCACATCCCATAAGTAGAATGCTGGGAGACGAGTGAGGTGTTGTGAAGGGACCTCGAGCTTTGGCATCTTGGACGTCCCGTTGCCCGAGCAGTCGGTGTTTTTAGCTCAGATTTTATATGGCAGTATCGGCTGGTCGATTGGTATGTATTTCTCCTATTTTATTCGGTGAAGTGTGCTCATTCTCTATCAGGGAGTACGCTCGGCGCCGCGCTTGCTGCTCGCGACAAACAGCTTGGACGGACCATACTCTTCGTTGGAGATGGTAGCTTGTAAGCACCTGGCCGTCGTGGATGGCATGCTGTAGCTCAAAGCGAAGTATTACAGCCAACTGACAGTGCAGGAATTGTCGACGATGATTCACAGCAAGGTCACACCGATCATTTTCGTTCTCAACAACAAGGGCTACAACATCGAGCGACATCTTCACGGGATGGATAGGTAGGCATTAATTTATATTCCACGTTCGCACATGACTGAGCCTCGTCTTCCAGGAAATACAACGATATCGTTAACTGGTATGCAGACTCGTTCTTCTTATGCGTTCCTTTGCTGACTCGCGGACTGTTCCAGGAAATGGACTTCCCTGTTGACAACCCTCGGTGACACGGACGGCACGCTATCCAATTCGTACACTGTTCGTGACAAAGCAGGCCTAGACAAGCTGCTCAACGACGCCGAGTTTGCGAAGGCGGACAAGATCCAGCTAGTAGAGGTCATCCTGGACAAATATGACACGCCTCGGGGGCTCCAGGTAGCTGCTGACATAGGGGAGAAGTTGGCGAAGCAGGCTCTTGGGCAGGTGTAGTTTTTTCATCCAAGATGTTTGGTATCTCGTTTGTCCTCCCCACCTGTAATGATGAAAGTGTACAGTATCAATCAACTCGAGCCTTCCCATCTTTTGTACCTTGGCATGGTCTGTGCTTATCGGGTATCGGGTCGGCCCGCTGACAGGGCTGGTGGGATGCCGTATTAGGAGTCTACGTAAGCCGTTTTTCTTTCCTGCCGCAATGGCGCGCCTCCGCCGCCACACGATCACCCTCAAAAACACTTCGAATACTCAGTGCTGGAACAATATTTGATGAGGCGTACATGCTTACTCACTCCACCCATCACACACCAGCAACGGCCAGCCGCGCACACGCCATCCACTCCATCCGTCCGCGGCGGGTCTGCGGACAACATTCTTGCCCTCCTCGCCGAGTTCGGTCACAATGTCGAGCATGTGCTCATTGCAAGCCTCAGGTGACAACTAAGACGCGGTGAGACTGCGGGATGAGCTCGAGAATCAGCATAAGGTACGTAAGATCTGGGAGGGGAAGGGTGTTCCTTGTACACGGGTCATGCATGAATGTACCAGCAAAACAATTTGGTGTAGAGTGGCTCAAGAAGAAGCTCCTCCCCTATCTTTTCTGGCCACACGCGAGAATATATCTGGATTTTCGTCCCAACCCTGGGCCTGGACGAGCTCAGCAGCTAACCGGGGGCCAACAACTCCGTCGTCGGGCCCAGTCGTATGGTCCATGCTTCCAGAGTCGCCATCGCCACTTCCTAGAGCCGTCTAGATGTTGTCTTGCATTAATTGGGTGGCACGAAGCTGTTATTTTGGGTGCAACATTGACGGTGACTACCGAGGAGGTTGGGTGATCTGAGGGGTTTCTCCTTGAGAGCTTGAGACTTTGAGGGCTGAATATATATCGAACACACTCATGCAGTTTAAGATACACGAGATGAGCCCCCTTAGGGGCCAAAACAGGAAAGGAAAGTACAGAATGTTTTACATATTGAAAACGTGTGGACGGGGACCCTGCGCTTCTCGACTGCGGCCGATCTAGGTGAGTCCAAGCCTCGACAAGTTTGGCTGGAGACGAGACTTGCTCAGACATCTTACCATCCAGTCTCAGTCACGGAAAAATGAACCGACGCATGGGGATGGAGAGTCAGCTCGGCGTTGGTGGTGGCACAGTCTCCAGAGAGTCCCAGAAGAAGTGAGTGGACTCCATCCAAATTGCACGCGCCTTCTCATTCTAAAGCAAAACGCGGACGACAGCCTCGAAAAGGCGGAAGATTTGTGTCGCAGGAGGAAGCCTGAAAAGGCATTACCCTACCTTTTGAAAGCCATGGAAGACGAGAACAACCTCGACGCGTTCATCCAGGCAGCTTTCCTCCACACGATCCCTGAAGCGGTCGGAGTACTGGAGCAGGCGGAAAGGAAAGGTCAGTAGCCCTTTTGACTTGGCTTAAAAATCGATCAGAATCTCAATCCGGATCTACGCCTTCTCTACTCAGGACGCGAAGGGCTGAAGCGACGCCTCGGTCCGCGCTGCTTCGAGGACAACAGTCCAGAAGTAGGGAAGTTCTGGGGTATCCTTGAAACCAGGCCATACATGCGGGTTCTTCAAGCCCAAGTTCGCATGTACTTTGAGAACCGCGACTTTGACAAATCCGCGTAAGTCTTCACCTTGTGTCCGGGAGCTTCTTTTTGACGTATGATTAGAAACACCATCATTGAAATGCTTCGCCTTTGTCCTGGGGACAACATGGCACAGCGCACCTGGCTCGGCTCGGTGCTTCTTCAGGCGGGCCGTGCGTCAGAAGCACTGTCTTTCGCGCAAAATTGGCTTGATCCACGAGCGGACAGGGGCAATGAACTGCCGCGAGGCGGAACAATATTCCAGACCCCCTCCTCCGAGCCTTTATCCTCCGCGCGAGTGGCATCCCTGACGAAGCACGCGGACGGATCGCTCATGCACACTGCTGCTCTGGCAGCATTCAAGCTGTGGGGAAATTCTCCGATTGCATGCCAGTACTTAAGGATCGCCGCCAGTGGTAACCCCATTATACTCACGAAGATCCTGGCTAAAGTCGAGAGGCCACGTAAGAGTTGGTTTTACCTTTTTTTTCAATTGGTGACAGCTCATGTGTAGGTAACCTCAACGATATGCCACGAGGCTTCAATGGCCCTGAAGAGGCTCAAGACTACTTGTGGTTGACGCAGGACCTGTGGATGGAGTCCCATGTTTGGAATTGGGCTAACGAAGATGCTCTCACCAAGAGACTTCTTCTGAAAGCTTGCTCGCGCAAGGATTGCGAAGTCGTCGAAGAGAACGTAGCCCAGTTCAAGCGTTGCGCTGCGTGCAAGGAGGTAGCGCACTCTGAGTCTATTCCACGGCTGATATCTCACACTGAGCGACTTTCAGGTGGTGTACTGTAGCCAATCATGCCAGAAGGAGGATTGGCGTGACCACAAGCCAAGTGAGTGATGCCCTGTTACTTCCATGGAGAGGTAGTTACCGTCGCGATACAGCTTGTCAGTTTCACAAGCGCCGAAAGGAGACCATCCGTGCGATACAGAACGGCAGACCTCTTCCAAGGGACGCTGTAGAATTTGCGTCCGCGGATTTTGCGGGGGGTGCGGTATTCACCCAAATGACATAGATTGAAAAGTAGCCCCCCACTAGATCAGACAGGCCTTGGCAAACGGAGAGACAGGGCTTTTTACCCACACGTATCTTTGCTATCGTACATATCGGTCCTTGTAATATAGTTGTACATGCCCCGTAATGAACGTTCCAGCAATTATTTCACGTCAGAGGAAAACCAGTGGAATTTAAGGCAAAGAAATGAGGCATAACACAGTCGTGACAGATCGTGAAGACACGTTCGCTTTCCCAGCTCATCAGTAGCACTCAAGCAGAAACTGCCTGGGCAGCCGCACCCAGGGCCTTCGTGCTAGCTGATGGAGATTCGGCAGGAGTTTCACTTTCAGCCTTCCGCTTCTTCTCTTCTTCCTCGACCTTGTCGAGCCATTTGAGTACGAACTTGACATGGGCGCTGTAGTTCATCGTGGCGTCCAGAGCGTCCCTGCAAATGTGGGATATCACATGAGAAACGTCGATGACTGCAGTTGGAAGCGGGACTAACCGGACAACGCCTCTGCTATCAATGAAGAAAGTCGTACGTGCATCGGTCAGGCCCAAGATACCCCTGCCAATCTGATAAGCCTTGTGCGCTTCGCGCTTTTCGTCGCTCAGCACGGGAAACTAAATATTCGCAAGGGGAACGCGGCAAGGAATTGGCGATCAGCAGCGGTTCTCTTCCCCATTCACCGTAACCCCGACGATGGACTCACGGTCAGCTTCTGCCTCTCAACGAATTGCTTCTGCTTCGGCACTGGATCTGGACTTACGCCAATTACTTGCACGCCCGAGCGCTTAAACACCTCCTTTTCTGGAGGTATGCGCCATATGAAAGACGTCATGGTCAACGTTAACCCCCTGGCGATAATAGGACGGGACATACCGGCCAATGCATCGCGGAATTGGCAGGCCTCGCGGGTGCATCCATACGATCCTGAAAGAGGGACGCGGAAGTGTGAGTATAGATGCTCAATAGGAAGACGAAGGCTGTGAGATACCGGACTCGGGGTAGAAGAACAATGCGATTGGCTTCCCCTCTACGCCGGGCGTCAAATTGTAGATTTCTCCGTCTGAATCTAGGATAGAGAATGACGGCGCGGGTGTGCCGACCATTGCATGAGGAGCCATATTTTCAGAACTAAAGATCGGTCAGATTTGCCTGGAAAGTGGACGTCAAGGACCAAAGTCAAGTCGGAACGGCAGCACTTAGGTCTCGTATGGAGCAGGTGAGAAAACTGTTAGAATCGCTGAGACGATCCTGATTTAGGCAGGTTACAATTGGTCTACGTTGCGTGGGATACGTTCCCGAGGGAGAAGAACCCTGCCACATCCTGATCTCTAATCTTTGATAGAGTGCAGTCTTCATTTTAGAACGATATCAGATATCCGAGGACGCCTTGTAGTACCTTGACCAATTAGGATAGGGGAACTATCGAAGATCACAGTGAGAGACCGGCTCCAACCCATCCATACATTGGGGTCGATGTTCAAGGCTCAGCATTCGGCATTCTCGAGAGCATGAATAGACGGGAGATTTAATAAATCAAACCTGCCGCCAAAAGATGGTGTCCTTAGAAACACAGTGGTCCCATACTCCTTGATGCGATCACAATTAGCGGCAGGGCCTGTAAACTGATCAGAGTGAAGCCGTGGTCGACAAAGAAACAAAACCATCCGGTTCCTCGCACTGCTAAGCGAGGAAAAGAGCGATGGAATATAACGTCCAAGTTTAGAACCACCGTCGGAGGATGCTTGAGCTTTGTGGCGCCTCAGCCAAGCTCAACCTCTCGTCTTTGTTATCTGACAACGGAGGAATATACTTTTCCGCACTCCACGGATAGAAACGCCTGAGAAAAGAATTGTCCTTTCCAAAGGGATCTGATAACAGTCGGTTTTCCTCAATCAGAAACCAGCCGCGAATGGAGGTGGGGTTCACTGGCTACCTCGAAGGAGATGGAAGTACAAGCCTGGGACAGCGAATGTGCATTCCCACCAAGCTTGATAATCGCCCGATTCGCATCCACGAACGACAGGAACGCATCAAGAAGGACCCGACGAGGAAAACGCGCAAATGCCGAGGAAATCAAGGATAACAGCGCTGAGCAACTTTACCGGTAAACGCCAGAAAAGTCACGATCGTCCAATTAGAGAGCTTCGCCGGTCAAAAGTCGGGGTTCAAGACGCGGCAGTGAATGCGACCATAAGGCTCAATGCTTTGTGATGTGAGAAAGCTTACAACAAACGTTGGATGAGTATGGATGGAATTGACGACAGCACCTCGATAGCATCAACAGAACTGTTACCGTAGAATTAAGATATGAGTAAATTGAGCGGATAATCTGCTCTCATGGCTTCGCAGGACCCATCGACTCTGGAGACACGTCATGAAGTTCGCGCGAAAATAGCTAGCGCAACGAAGATAGAACGCACCTGCATTCAACTCGGCAAAGCGCTGCCCCACACGTTCGGAGTGCTTCAAGAACTTGTCGGCGCAGTTCATGACACATTGCTCCTGAAAATCAAGTTAATTTGGGCTGTGGGTAGGAGAAGATAATGGTTACTTCTTTTGACGACAATGCCTTGCTTGTGAAATCATTACAGCATGAGTTGAAACACCTTTCTACTAGGTTCGAGTACATCCGCAAAAAGTCTTGCATCTGAACACGACGCGAAAAGGTATGAAAATGAACGCGAAGAGGGCAAGTGCAGAAAGGGCTGGTGTACCTGTTTCTTCTCAATGACCTTCGTCATGTGGGCCTGTTCAGCAGAGTTGAACTGTGAGAAATCCATGGCGGCAGAAGGAGAGAGAAAAGAACGATAGAAAGAATTTGGCGGTTGCAGAAAGACGCAGTCCTGTCGAACTTTCGACTGTGGCTGATCGCAAAATGCGTTTGGGTAGATGCACGTGGGAGCGTGGCGTGGGCGAATAGAGATAACTTTTCGAAGTCTGACCCGGCTAGATTTGCGATGACTCGCATCACTTTCTCAAACGTTTCTATCCTCTCTTGGTTTCATCCACATCTCTTTGTTTCTCACCTGATATCGTTCCCTGCAAAAAAGGTATCGTACCGCCTCCGTTTTACTATATAACCCTCCCCGAAAGTAAACCAAAAAGTAAGTCTACCTGCCCTCGGTGAATTGCACCATCTTCAACAGATACCCAATTCACCCTCTCGTCTTCTAGTGGATATGGCCTTGCCTTTCAAAGATGCCCTTCAACGGCTGGAAAACCGTCGAGTCAAATCGACGCGGCCGCTGATCCCACCACAGATCCTCCAAGAGGACCTCCCTCTGTGCGTTCTTGAGTCCTCCAGGTGCAGCATCCGTTAATTGTTATGCAGAACACTCCTGGCCGCGAACACCGTCCTTGAAGGACGCCGTGCGACCGAAAACATCCTTCGGGGCGATGACGATCGACTCATGGTCGTTGTGGGGTAAGCTATTCATATCAGCCTGACCTGCCCCACATTCTGACGTACTACTCCAGGCCATGCTCAGTGAACAACGTCGAGGCCGCCATTGAGTACGCCAAACTCTTGAAGGCCTACGCCGACGAATGTAAAGATGATTTGCACATCGTCATGCGTGTCTACTTTGAGAAACCGCGAACTACTCTGGGCTGGAAAGGCCTGATTAACGACCCGTACGAGCTCCGTTCAATTCTGCCTGGAAATCACTAACTATGCTACAGGGACATGAATTCGAGTTTCCAAATCAACAAGGGATTGCGTGTTGCGCGTACCCTGCTTCTGGATATCGCTAAGCTAGGGCTCCCTGCTGGATGCGAGTTCCTGGATACTATCTCACCCCAGTACACTGCCGACTTGGTCTCCTGGGGAGCCATTGGTGCTCGCACCACCGAATCACAAGTGCATCGTGAACTGACATCGGCACTCTCGATGCCTACTGGATTCAAAAACTCGACTGATGGCTCTGTCGGCATTGCAATTGATGCTTGCCGTGCAGCACGAAGTGGTCACGTCTTCCTCAGTGTGGGTAAGGAGGGCCTCAGCAGTATCGTAGAGACCGAGGTGGGTACTCCAAAGTGGTAGCTTGAGCAGGGTGTTAAACCGGGAGAGTAGGGTAACCCGGACGTGCATGTCATCCTCCGCGGAGGCGCGAAGGGCCCTAACTTCGCCGCGGAATTCGTTCGTGACTGCGGACAGAAGCTCAGCAAAGCTGGGCTTCCTTGCAAGATCATGGTAAGACGGTCTTCTACTCATTCGCTTAGGCCGAACTGATGTAGAAGTGCACAGATTGACTGCAGTCACGGGAACAGTCAAAAACAGCATCGCAAACAGCTCGAAGTTGTCGAAGACATTGTGAGCCATTTTTGGATCTAGTCGTCCGCTTTGTCACTAACTGTTGTGCAGACTCAACAATTGGAGTCTGGCGATACCTCGACGTCGATCATGGGTGTCATGCTTGAATCAAATTTGGTCGAGGGTCGTCAAGATATACCTCCGAGTGGCCCATCTGGCCTCAAATATGGCCAGTCTGTTACGGACGCCTGCATATCATGGGAAATGACCGTTCCAGCACTGAATCGTTTGCGTGAGGGTGTGCGGGCCCGCAGAGAGCTTGTCGCCCGAGGAGCGAAGATTTACGAGCCTGTGACAAACGGCGTGAAAGAACTGAAGCTTAATGGCACCAACGGAGTGAATGGCACCAACGGCGTCAACGGCGCCAATGGACATTAGGAAGAGGATGGTACAGGCTTGGGCATATGTGTATTGATATTCGAGCAATGTAGAGACAGCATACGGGCGTGTATTATAATTGGAACGGCAGCTACCGGCACGCGTTTCGGCCATGACTGCAGATCAGACGCGTTGGGGGGCGCGATGTACGTACGCAAACCGCAGCAACGCAAACCGCTCTCTCGGGACCTGCCACACTAACTTTCTCTCGTCCATATACTTTGACCTGGATGTTAGTATGCTCTCTGACTCCTTTCCTCTCCTATCCATAGCGCGCAATCGACTTTCTTTTCAAACATGGAGGCCCTTATTGGTCGTAAGCTGACCGTTAGCTCGGTTCAAACACATGTCCATCTCACACTGCACTTGACGTATCTTTCTCAAGGTCTCCTTCGTATCTCTGTGGATCCTATCAGAAAGCTTTGGAGAAGAAATCCCAGACGGTTCCTGGACAACTTCCGAAAGTCATCTTCGGCTGGCCTTTACTGAGGCTATCAAGTTTCTATTTGCTTTAGCAATATACGCTGCACGGAGGAGATACGGTCATTCACCCTTGACATCATACCAAATCGCTTTCCGGAACGATAATAGCGAAGATCAACCTTTGAACGACCTCAGGCTCTCACCCGAGGGCAGTCACGAGTTTCCCAGCGCCAGAAGCAGTCGCAATGGCTGGCTGCTGCACGCTAGACCGAGTTCTATCTCGTTGCGCGTGGGGACCGTGCGATCTACTTTATCTATTCTCGCTACAGCCGCGCTATTCGCCCTTCGTGCCTACTCCGTACGTTCGAGGATATCCTTCCCAGTTGGTTGTCCCTCACCTTTTATTTTTCACACAGGTTTCCAGGAGCAGAGAGACCGCCGACCCACTGTCATTATACTTGGTAATCCCCGCGGTCACTTTGTGCTCGCTATTTGTGTTGCGCTGCTTCTTCTGCCGAGCATTCTCTCCATTGCTTTGGAACGCTGCACTTTTGCAGGTAAGTTCCTGAGCGCAACTGTCCGAGGGGCTGTCCCTGAAATCACGATCGTGCCTTCGAATCTAGTTCTCTGGGTTATTTATAGTACGAGTGAGTGATGAGCTTTTGCTGCTGCGAGATCTCTGCTTGCTCACTCCACGAAAGAGTGGCTTGATTAGCAATACAAGCACACCACCATATCCCATACTATTTGCGACGGCCCTGTCAACGTCGTTATCTCTAACTTCGACCGATGTGGTCAGTTTTCCCTTGTATTGACTTGGTCCAATCCAAGGTTGACATCTCATAAGTAGATGTACAAACTTCACCACCCGGCCTCGTTTAATAGCATTAACATGATTCTTTTTGCATCTGGCACTGTCTTTCATTTCTCCCTGCACCTCATCAAGACGCTATATCTCCCACCTTCAACTCCCACCGACGTGGGGCTGACCTCTGCATCGTTGGTCCTTCCCTTTCTTGAAGCAGGGCGCGATGTTACCGCCCTTCTCGTTTTGTTCTGTGCGTCCAGTCTATCCTTTCCTTACTCTTAACTTACCAAGAACAGATTACGACGCGGTTATAGAGAGCATATTGGCCTCTTTCGCTGCGACCTTTATAATCTTGGTTTTTACCGCAGGTTTCACGCCTTACCCGTCGAGCGTGATGATCGGTGGCTTCATTGCATCCGTCGCAACTGTGGCATATATATATAACTTAATGTCAGACACCGAAGATGAAGACGAATTAGAAACTCAAGTATGTAAATGCGACCATACTGTTCGATGTCCACTCACGCGCGCAGCCTCGTTATCCCATTTTAGGTGGGATGCCATGATATGTCGCTCTCTGTAACGCAGGACTTACACGTTTCAAACAACTTTTTTTCTTTTAGGTGCTCTCGCTTTTGTTATGGCCATCGCATATATTGTGATTACCCTTTTTCACGCCAACATCGGTCATCCAGGCTTCACGCCGCCATTTGGTTATCATACAGGACCCGTACCTCAGACGTGCCACCGTAAAAGCTTACAGCCTCATGCGTTTACTGAAGCCCCAGGAAACTACTCAAAGTTCAACAATGTCTTGTTAATCGTTTTCTTCAGCCATGCAAGATACAATGCCAACTTAGACTATCATAGAGAAGTATACGCTGATTATTTCCCAAATGTAGGGATTGCCTTTCTCGGGGGATCGTACAGCCCACTAACCAGCATCTCTTGTTTGACTAGATCGTCTATATCGGACCTGCGTCCCGAGAGGATGCAGGCTTTTCTCATTCTTACGACGTTTTGGTCGACTCCTACCAATCTGACGAGGATCTGAGTGACCCTTCGTTCTACAAAATGGCTGGTCGGGTAACACTGTCTCTGAAATCACCGCATCGATATTAACTGAATTTCTATCCGTGCAGATGGCCCACCACATGCTTTACACCGCTTTACGGGAATATGATTGCTATGATGGCTACCTCTGGGCACCGTTCGACACTCTCCTCAACGTCCCTCGTCTCGAACAATTCAACCAAAATCAATTCTGGTACCATTCACCGTGGGGTCAACCAGTCCCGAACCCAGCTGTCGAGGATTTGCCGGGGGTACTGAATACCAGTTTGCATGCTCCTTCGGCTTTGGTATCTCCAGACCCATCACTTAACCTCACAGAGGGCTGGCGGGGCTGGGGCCCGGATTGGTGGTAAGCGTCCCCTTCGTCATCTGATAAAGTATCCGCCTCAATCTCCGACACAGGTGGGGGTCAGTATTTCTTCCCGGGTAGTCACACGAGAGTCACGCCTACTGACCGCGTGCTCTAGCGATCCCCATGTTGGGGTTGGGGTGTGCATGGAAGCTTTTCGTAAAGTGTCCTCTGAGCACAGAGAGCGTCTTGCTTTATTCACAGATGGTCAGACCCGCCTTATCGGTGGCTCGGCGGACACGCTCTACATACCAGGTCGCCATCGCAAAGCTTTCATGGACGTCCTAGGTTTATTCCTCGAAACCGAGTGCTTCCTTGAGATAGCAACGCCAACGGCTCTTCACTTGGTTGTCCCGCCTGAAGAATCCATTCTCTTCGTTGACCACGTAAGCCATGCCCCGTGTCTCCGTCAATCACGCACACTTACCAGTCAACCAGTGGTGGATATGGATGCCGCCTTTCAACGCCTCGTTCGTTCGCCAACAATGGGAAGCAGGATACGAAGTTGACACTTTCCACACCTTTCACTGGGGCGAGCGGGATCCTGATGGCCAGTGGCGGGGAAACCACGAGCACGTCGGGGATGTCCGACGTTTACTTAGAGAATCTGCTGAGAGACAGGGAATTGATTTTCCAGTGCGGTGAGTACAAATTCCGACGCTCTGGACAAGGTGATCTCAACCTCTGAGTAGTGATTAGCCACTGACACACAGCCGCACATCACACGAGAGTTCTTAGACCGCACATCCATGACCATAGACTAGACAACCAAGCTTAGAATATTGCCCCTGCGTCAAGGGGCCCAAGAAGCCAGAAGACACCATATGTACCCACGAGGATTTGCAGATGTTAACGGTGTGGGCAACGAATCCCGCAAAAGCAAGTACCTACTCTGCACGAATAATAGGCGTCACTTCATTTTTACTGGCAGAAACGAGGGCACAAATACATATAGATGTTGGTGGTGGCGTTACTTGCAGAACTTCAAGTTGTTGATCAGTAATCTAACAACACCAAACGACGCGTCTGAAAGGATTATCTCTCGAGCCGGCATCTTCTATCACGAGCGTGGCAATCCTCAACTCGGATCAAAGATATTCTTATGCTTTGCTTCCCGGCCTCGCCGCGGGGGAGTCACCCTTTTCCTCCATCTGTACTGGTCATTAATCCCAGGTCCTTGTCTCAGGTCGGTGTGTTTGGGAGACAGATTTATTCCTATGCATTCTCTTACGGGCGAGCGCGGTTGGCCTCACGTCTCATTCTCTCTCGCAAGATCGACGCCAGCTCTGCACTCGCCCGGTCAACTACCTTCTCACCAAGTTACTGTCGTACAATTTCAAATTAGGTGAAGAAGATTTGTGCCTAGCGATTTGCTAGCGATAGGAAACTTATGAACGCGAATACTTCTCAGCTGGTAAGTCTCGTAGAACCCTCCTGGCCCGAGCACTGCTTTCAGGTGCTCGCCTGCCATGTCCGTACCCACCGGTGGGCTGTCACGCTTGGAACGCCCAAGTTATGGAAGGAAGTGTACGTGGGCTACACGGAGGAACCGCCCTTCGACAAGTTAGTGGCATGGATCTCTCGCGGCGGGACAGGCGCGAGATCGTTGGGTCCACACTCGTGCGTTGTTGGTTTGCACTCTCCGAAAGCTCGCCAAGCTGATTGTCCCTAGCCATTCGTAATCAATGTAACCAGGGTTGTGGAGGCGTCGAGCGACGACAAAGATGAGGTGCAGGTGGGCTCTTTTTTATCGCTGCGTTACGCTCCTCATCAAATTTGGTAGATCGATCCTTCTATTCCGTCGGAAGAAGCACTGGTAGCCCCGTGAACATCCAAACTTGCCATGTCTGTCGCTAAGTGTATTCTCTTCCACGAGTTTTATCGAATCAACTTGAGGCTCCTTGATCAACGCACGCGGATATAACTATGGTCATGGACGTCTCTCTAACAGGGTGTACGTACCCATCGAGAGACATCTCCATGCGCCTGCATCGTGGTCACTCATGGCATCTCGAACTATCGGAAGGGATGAAGTTTGAAACTGTGTTGACTCCAATGTCTGATTGCATAACTATTGCAAGGGCTCGACTCGGAAGCCAAGGTACAGCCTAGCGCATATGCATGATGCTGCCTTTTGCATCGACTCAAACCCGTGAGATGGACTATCAATTGATGCAATATGATCATTAAGTCCCAGCCGGAACGTGATTTTAGTTGGGCAGGCGTGCAGGCAAGGTTAGGCAAGGTACTAAGGTATCCGAGTCCTCTTGCATGTCCTAAAGCGTGTGT
>MU266363.1:19620-165105 GCA_021014945.1 Leucogyrophana mollusca
TGCTGAATGGTGTACGAGGCAGGGGGCTCCGTGAGTTGGCGCTTTGTCGATTTGAATTCAATGACAGACAGGATATCCTTCCACTGCAAGGACCTGTCTTCACCTGCGGATGTATCTTTCCCTGGATTCTGCCACGCGTAGTTCGCGGCATGTTCAGACCATGCCTGCGTGGCCCACCCATCCTCGAAAGCAGCCTTGGACACTTCGGTGGGGACAATCACGACGTCGGGTTTCCGACATGTTTTTACGCCTCGATGATGTTGATAAATTAGAGATGGATCGTTCTGCTGGAAAATGATGGGGTCGCCGGACTCGTCTGGAAGCCCTTGAACGCGAGTATGTCGAAGGGCGTCTAACGCGACGTTAAAGGCTGAGATCCAAGCTCTGTAACGGCCCGTCTCCATCAGAGGCCTCGCGCTGACCCGCACGCGTCAGATGGCTGTATTATGGACCAGGATGTTAAGCCTCACTATTCCAGCAGATGAGTCCGGATGGCGGAAGTCTTGATAGCCGCGTCGCCGCGATTTGTGCTCGTGACAGGCTGGCCGTTGCAAATAGGAAGCACGGCTTGAAGACAGCGATCTCGTAGCTCCTTTGCTGGTGGCGGCTTTGTCTGATTTGGTGACGGGTGGTCAGTGGCATTTTGTTCCCAGCAGCGTTGCAAAAGGACGTCCAACAGGGAATCGATGTCGCAAATCTGAGTGCTCTCTGCGTCGCGAGCCATCCAAGGGCCATTGATCAGATGCATATACATAAGTTATGAGCGCGACGCACCGGACCCAGGCATACTCGATGTGGCCGTTCCTCGCGGGTGACTTGGCGGATACCAACATTGTTGCGAACAACATGCACCCACAACATTGAACAGACTCAGCGGCTGAGACAGTTCCCGGACTCTGTCCAAAAGCGCGCCACGACAACACGCCGTCGAGCACGTGCTTTTATTTCCTTTCTCAGCTACAGCCCCCAATCACAACGTAGAACCTCACGATTAATACAAGTTAATGTTCTTCGGCTTGCCCATATTCAAGCTGGTCACAACTATCCTGCCTCAGAACAGGAAGAACCAGTGGCTCTTGAGCTTGAGCAGTAACGATACCTGTACAAGGCTTACTTGCACCGCCGTCCAACCGCCGTCCGATCAGTTGATGGCACCCGCGGTGGCGAAGACAGGCCGTGTCACGGGCAGGGACATCCCTCTGGTGGGGTGTACACTACGTCGCGAAGCGGAAGACACAGGCAAAGCCCCGTCGAAGGACGTGTGTGTGCGCCTGCGTCGTGATCACTCACTGTATCCCGTAGACAGAATGCTGGGGGAGAGCCGGGGACGAAGGTTGAAACCGTGTTGATTCGGATTGCGTCCTGTTTGCATTGCAGAGGCTCGAAGCCGGGCTGGGAAACCAAGGTACGAGAGCCGCCCATGTTTGATCTTCCACCTGCACGACTCCAGGATGGCGGATATGATGCATAGTCGATAACGGAACATCGAAAACAACAGAGTCACCCAGTACTACGGAATGCAACGCCGGCCCGCACGGATGCCGATTACAGCAAAGATAAGAATCCAATATGTATGCAACGAAGATACAACTTACTAACACAAAATTACAGCTTGGCAGAAACGTTTCACGAGTCTGCCCGTCCCCGCGATGATACCCTCCGCCTCCCTCCCAATCTCGATCCTCCCTAAGAGCTCCTGGCACGTCGGTATACCCTCGACGAGCTCCCGACACGTCGGTATACCCGCCACGAGCTCCTAGCACGCCGGAAAGCCCGACCGGGATCGCGTCCACATCTCGTGCTCCCGTGCTCCGAATCCCCCTTTTCAGCACTGCCCCCCTCACGCCGGATACCAGGTCGCGCAGGTCGGGGGGTTGTGCGCTGCTCGGAGGCGACGGCCGGCGTAGAGACGGAGTTCTTGAACACGCGTGCGGAGGCCTCGAACGCACGCGCAGAGTCCTCGACCACGCGTAGCCGATAGTTTTATCGAATCAACTCGAAGCTCCGTAGGATCAATGTACGCGGACATAGCTGCAGTCACGGCGTCTCTTTGACCGGGTGTATGAATGTCACGATGTGGAGGGCTCCATCGAGAGACATCTCCGTGGGCCTGCATCGTTGTAACTGACAGCACCTCGAACGATGTCTTAGACCAGATGACAAGGGAGAAGGGATGAAGTTTGAAACCGTGTTGACTCCAACGTCCTGATTGCATAAATCTTGCGAAGGCTCGACTCGAAAGCCAAAGTGGTAAATCAAGGTACGTTCATTCCTTGTCACTGGAACTCCTTACAGTGTTATTTTGCATCGACTGAAGCCCGTTAAATGCACTATATACTATCAATTGATGCGATGTCATCGAGTCCCAGCCGGAAGTCGCGAGAACGTGAGTATAGTAGGGGGAGGCAAGATTGGGCAAGGTACAATGGGATCCGAGTCCTCGTGAATGTCCTCAGACGTGTCTCGGAGGCCATCCAGTGGACCACTACTCAATATTCATGACCGGCGCGAATGCATGAGAAGTGCTGTTGCGACCGAAAGACAGCGAAACGGATGCTCGTTGAAAGCGGTATACATTGTGAAGGGCACTGGGGTACGCGTCGAGGATGAAGAGTGGTTGTGGGGGCTTTCCTACTCGAACTGGGTAGAGATGTGTGGACTGTTTGACTTGTGGATTTATGGTCCCATACAGCTGTGCCGGGTGAGATCACTTCAGCTTACCGGGATATGCTTTTGCATGTACTAGTACAACTGGCTAACATGTAATGATCGGTACTGGTCTAGAGTGTCTGCGAGAGGGATAGCATGACAACAAATCATTATCTAACAATAAAATAATCCCATCGTTAACCAGTACTATGTTGTTGGGTTATACAGGCGAGGTAGTATCATAATGGTGGGGGTATCATTGGGGAATGAGAGCAAAGCGCATGTTCATATGGGGAAAGCGTGAACAAGATAGCTTGTAGATAAACATGAGGCATATAACAAGATCGGAATCAGCAGTGCGTGAAAATGCGACAAGCAAGGTCAAAACTCGAAAAAGAGACGCGATGCAACATGAGGTGTGGAGGGGTTTGGCCGTCCATGGGATATTAAAGCCGTCGCGGGATAGTTATAGGGCGGTGGACTGACCACCGGCGCTCATCTCGTTCATGATGCGTAAAAATGCCTCCAGTTGTTCCGGGGTTAGCTGGCCGTCAGAAGGAAGGGTGGTAGAGTCGGCCGCTTCTGGACTGGTGAATGGCAAAGTACTCTCGTGGGCAGCTGTGTCCACAGAGACGAGCACTGGGGAGTGACATGCGGTGCCTTGGGTGGGATCGTCGAGGTCAACCGATTCCGCGGGCCAGGAATCATCGCTTGCGGTAGTGGTGTCTCCGGACGGCGCACCGGGCCGCTCAATGACCCAGTTCTCCTTCTTGCGCGATGCGAACGGTTTTTTGGGGCCCTTGCAGCTCCGTCCCCTAAGGTGCCGCTTTACCGCATCCGTGCGGGCAAAGCTACGAGTGGAGGAGAGCCGTTAGTCCGGGTGTAAATAATGAGCACCGCAAACTCACAAGTGACCACAGCTGGGGCACGGGACGCGCAGCTCTTTACGATGGGTGGCCATGTGCCGCGTCAGATTTCCGCTGACGACCTTCCCACAGAGTGGGCAGGTTTTACCACCAGCATTCAATTTTGTCATCCCGCCATCGATGGTGGTGGCTTTTTTGTTCTGGGACGAATCGTTAGTTCTTGGTATTAGGTAGCGGCGAGGTTATTGACTCACGTATGGCCTACGGGGACGTTGAGTCGGGGGTGCGTCAAGATATCCGACGTCAGGCGAAGAATCCTCTGCGGGAAGGTTGTCCATGGTGGACGCATCGGAAAAGGATGCACTAACATCGTATGGAGGGGGAGGGGAGGGGTCTGAGGATGAGGATGAGGATGAACTGGCGGGGCTGGGCGGGGCCCCTGGAGTATACTGCGCTCCGTCTTGACCATGGCTGATGCTTGGGGTAGAGCCGTACCCTTGCGGATATGTATTGTAGGCGACAGGAATGCTTGCGGGGATGGCATAGTTCACGGGATAGGCGAGCGTATTATTGTTCTGTGGACTCTGCTGCAACGTCACCGGCGAGATGTACGTCGTTGAGTCAGGAGCCGGTGGGTACTTGGACGCGAGATAAGGTACTTGTACTTGCTGCGAGATCACAGCTGGGGCCTGATATATAGGCTGCACGCTGCCATTTTGCGCGTAGAAGAACTGCTGAGATGTGGCATTGGGGTATGCAAACGGCCATTTCGTGGGATCGTTGATCGCCTGCTGGAAGATCGTCCCGGGGGCAGAAAATAGGGTGCCTGGATACGCGCCGCCGGTAAACGCGTTTGTGGAGGGTTGAGTAGTCAGAGAAGCCAGATTGACGAGAGGGGGGTGGGTGGCAGAGGATGATATAGGATACAACTGTTGAGGCGCCTGCGCCGCCGTGGGGTATTGCATGGACCCACCGGTAGGGTATTGGTAGACAGAAGGGCGATAGTGAGACATGACAAGACGGTGGCTTTCGAGGGTCAAAGCGCGTGGGGGAATACAAGAGGCAATTTTGCGTCTGCGGCTGATAAATCTAAGAGTTGTGATTTAGAACGCGGTGGTAAGGTTTGCTACCTTCGAGACGCTGGTCTTTATACCAGCGCGAGGTGCCCGCTTTGAAAACCACGAATTTTGGACTTGCCTTCTTCGGCGTGGCGGAGTCCACAGCAAAGTCTATTATGCATGCCAAAGCGCGTCCGCTGAGTTTGTTTTGTTAATGCCCCTTCGAACAACCTCACCAAATCTGGAATTTCTCCGTGGACGGGACCATGACATTGTCCTCGCGCTTGCTAACTCGTGGCAAAGGAATTGCCCAGTGCATGAGTGACAGTTTCCAAAATGGGTCCAGACAATGTAGGCGTTGGGCGGTTGTGGATGCCGATGCGTTTTATTGGCCCCTGGGGGCATGATATCGCCGGGCAACGTCGTCGCCTTACTTTGTTCCGCACGGGGGTTCCGAACTCTTGGCGTGATTCAAAGGTTTGGGAATATACCAGCCACTTTGGAGTTGTTTTCTGCTCCCAACCCTCGACTCGGGCTGTCTAGAGGTCTGAAACGCCTTTTTAACGCGCCAAGAAGGATAGTACTCGTCAATTTTCGCCGAAGAAACAACCACTTTCTCTATAGTGAGAGACGACGAGGAGCTACGGATGATGTCAGCGCTACAACCTCGTGAAGGCCAGAATAAACACCTATCCGGCTTACCGAACGATAAAGTATATTGACCCTACAAGTACACATGGGTGAGCAGGAATCCCATTCTTGCATGCCAGTGCTACGCTTCATGTTTTTGTGGAAGATAAGTCGGTGATGCTGACATAGGGGCGGCGAGGGACATCCGCCTCAGCTTTACGCTCAGAGGCAAATGATAATTCGCCTGGAAAGTGGACGCTTGAATGTTTGAGGATTTTTGAGACCTTTAATGCATGGATGTGTAAGGAGAGCAACAGATTGGTTGTGATGAGCATAACTGGACACACCTCTGTCTTCCATAAAAGAAAATGGAGCACGAGCACGAGCACGAATACAGGTTCGTACGATTCAAGTCGCCGGAGACCCCGTTACCACGGCATTCTGCCTCGAGCACTCACGATAACAAAGGACGAAGAAATAATGACATTTGACACCAGCATAGGATCGTGGGTCGTGCTCGAGCGCCGGAAGCAACATATGGTACATATTGCACTAGGCAACGGATGGTGTCTGTGAGTATCGAGTACTTCAGTCCCCGATGGATACATATCCAGACGCTGGCGTCTAAGTATAATCCGCAAATAAGCATTGGGAGGGATTGAGAAGGGTTCGAAACTCCTACCGCTGCACCGACCATCCGTGGACTTGTGGCTCTGGATGACCGCAATCCCCCCTAGCACGTTCCCCGTGATCCCTGGCTTATCAGCGCCCTTCCAACTGAAGAATGCCTACATGTGATTATGATCCACCTCCCCGTATTCTTGAAGCATCGCCAGATTCCGACCCAACTCGCGGCGAATGTTCGCAATTTTGAGGTCTGCGAACATGAAACCGCAAAGAATCCCTTCGTTCCTTTTTCTGGTCTCTAGCCAGGAGTAATATCTGGGGAAAGAGCTCGTTGACCATATATGTCGGTAGCCCAAAGTAAGATATCGAAGATCAGGCCAAACCGCTACCACTGGGGCAAATCCCCAGAAATGCGGATTCCCGTTCTCTGTGACAGTCAAGCGAGGAAATGCTCTGGAGAATACTTGATAAACTCCTCTTGGGGAGACAACGTTGTGGAGGGTGAGCACCCAGAAATTGGGAAATCGTGGAGAGATATGTTTGATGAATACCGTTATGCCATCTTCATGCATCTCCCAGTTTGTCAATTCAAGAGTATGACGAGCTGGAGCGAGAAGAGAGTCGAGAGGGCAGTGTAACGCTGGGCTTGCCTATGGTTGACGTCCTTTCCAGTATGAGAGCCCGAAAGCGGGGGAGGGAGGACCGTATAGATATTCAATCGAGATGCCGTCCAGCGTGAGACTCTAAACTGTTGGCGAGGCGTCAATTAGTTTCCAAATTGATCGGGTGCTACGAAACCATCTCGGAATTTAACCTCGGTAAGGGTGAAGGCATTCCAGCGATCAAAAGCCTGCGAGGTTGATGTGACTTGGCATAGCAGCGACACTGCATGGCCGGAGTTTAAGGCAATCAAAGCGGTGATCCGATGTATGGAGGGGAAGGCGGTAAGATGACAATCAGGTTCAAGTGGACCGTCGATAACATTGTGCGAGAACCGCCCTGGATGGAGACCCTAATAGGCATATTGGCGGGTCTGCGGAGGCACGCTTCAAGGTAGTTGTTACGCAGTTTCTTTGGGATGACGAGGATGTGAGTCCAGATAGAGAGTGCGGTGATCACGAGCTCCCGTCGCGACACATGCGAGATGGTGATGATGTAGTGCTCATATACGCAGTAAGTAGGCCGTGCCCATGTTCCTTGTCTTCAGTTGGGTCGTTCCAGAGCTGGAGAGTTTCCGTTTCCTTGCCAGTGAAGCAGGCGAGAAGAATCAGGAAGAATGTCGTCGGGAAGACGGTGAATCGGAACCACCAGATACAATTCTTCTCCTTGTCGCGATGGCTTGCACGCCAGCGATGGTCGAACTTGCTCAATGCGAGCGAACACGTCGTCCTCTGAATCTTCGAGCTCCAGGACCTCATTTCGACGCAGGCTGTCGACGAGAGTGCTCCTTTGCCATCCATCGGACATCCCGTACTCGAGACAGCTTGGTACCGGCGAATAAGCTCGGTCAAGCCCGAATAATACGGGTAACCAGTGCACAATGCGCATTCTGTGAGACAAGGTCAGCTGGGGGTCGACATCAAAGTTAGGAACCACTTGACATCAGCCTTGGTAGCTACGACATTGAGAACTCTGGGCGAAATCCAAGCTTGAGCTTCGACGTCGTTGGAAGACCAAAGCAGTG
The DNA here is from genome assembly GCA_021014945.1 of Leucogyrophana mollusca. NCBI lineage: Eukaryota > Fungi > Basidiomycota > Agaricomycetes > Boletales > Leucogyrophana > Leucogyrophana mollusca. The sequence continues at coordinate 27,135 of MU266363.1, forward strand.
GCGAGGAATCTGTGGGAAAAATTGATGCCTGTTCGTTCTGTGCATCTCTCGTCGATCCCCCAGCCAGGCCCCCGGCGCCAGAGCGCACTTGGAGAAGTACATAGTACCGCAGACCTCCGGGAGACACCACGATACCCAGGCTTAGATTCGAGAGAAACTTCTCGTTTGATAACCATCGAAAGAACGTTCGAGGAAAATGCCCGGGGTAAATTACATCCTATACTGACTAGTAAATATGGTAGTGCTACAGCCTGATATGACTATTCGAGCAAACGGGAATGGGAGGTCTATGTGCAATGAGGGAGTGGAGAGTAGAACGCTGCGTGGTGGGGGTGGAGTCTCGTGGGGATAGGATATGCCGGTGTCAGAAGCCAGCCTGAGCGGCACTACGATGAGGTCGACGACGCCGACGACCCTTTCCACCACTTGCCAACCTTGGCGGTAGTGTACCGCATGCTCTTGCCCACGCCCGCGCTTACAATGCCTTTGAGAGACTGTACCGTCGCAGGATATCGTACCACCTTACTCATCTCTGCCGGATTATCCATGTCAGCGCTGGTAGGCAGAAGATACACGGTAAACCACAACACTGACCTGCATGTAAGATCTGCGGAAGGTGCTCGTCCCCGGCCACGCGTAACCAGTACGCACTCTCATCCGCCTCCCTCGGCGGACCTCTTCCTTCTGCTCGCTCATGGACCCGACTTAGCAGGCCCTCAGGCAACTTCTTCAGATGCGCTGCCCTCGCATGTGCGCTTGTATCCTGCTCAATCTGCCCGCTATTCACACCCCATCGCACCCCCGGTAACCCCTGCGCAAGCCTCCAATAAAGCTCCCTAAATTGCTCCTCTTGCTTGGCGACCATGTTCTCCACCTTACCACGGTTCTCAGCGGGTAGAACCATGCGCGGATCACCTGCATAGGAGATACCTGCGATGGTACTGAAGAGTTGACGCTGGGTGAAGGAGCTGGGGAGGGAGAGGAGCGCGGTACGCAATGCGGAGGCGAGGTTGACCTGTTGGGTTAGGCGTACGCGTGCGTCATCTTTGATGATGCGGAGGGGCTTGTGCATGCGTCCGGCGAGGTATAAAGTGCGCCAGTTGAGTAAATCGGCGCAAAGTGTGTCAACAGTAGTTACTCCATATTTAATATTCTAACAACGAATGAGTGGAGGACTAAGGAGAAGCGAATATATGGGTACGTACAACGCCTTTCATGGGTACGAAGGTGTTGAACCAGAGCCCTGGGCCGTACTCCTGTACCTTGGACACAAACGACGATCCAAGTGCGCGTGCGTGGAGCGGATAATGACTCGGATGCTGGTGCATATTGATTGAGTGCCAGTGATCCGGGTGCGTCACAGCGAATATAAAATCCAGCATCGGACCGTCTGCAGCATTCACTTTCCTTTCAGGGCTGCCATACCCACTCTGCTCAAAGACACCAGAGCCATAGGCGAACGCATACCGAATTGGGGCGTCGAAAGACGCCACAATGTCCTCAAGAAGCGCTCGTGTGGAGTTGGACACTGGGAGGAGCTGGTTCCGCCCGAATGAGGGCGGGAGCGTCGGTAGCGCCTGGCGGTGATGTTGGACTGCCGGTCGCGGCCGAGGATGCAGGCGCGAAGGACGGGCCTTATTCGCATCAGGTTTGGGGGGAAGTGGGGGAGGAGGAATGTGCGTGTGAGTGGCGGATTCGGTCGTCAGTGCGCGCGCGAGTGACGGGACACGGCGAGACGATGAGCGGGCGGTTGAGATCATCGTGTGGAACAACGAGCAGGACGTGTTCTACGTCGCCAGTGATGTCGAGCAAAGCAGATCAAGATACTTACAAAGGAATGAGTGGCTTAAAGAGAAATTGGTGAGGAGCAACGATGTCGGCCGGCATTGGTGTCAGCCAGCCACGTGGAAATCACGCTTCACGGAGGCTGTCCAAAATTGGCAATTTTAGTGTTCGAGCGCTTGCGCTTGTTCGCTCGGTCTGCCCTGGCACTGGCGCCCATGGGGAAACAATTCGGCGAACAGCAATTCGGCGGGCACTGGTGTCACATTTCTCCCTTCAAGCTTCACACTAGAGAGCTACCCACATCTCGATACTTTGACATCCCTTGCGTACAGCGGACCGTCGTCGTAACGAATGAGATATTCTAGATTGTGCTCAAGTCGCTCTCATCTCAAAGGCCATGATGTGTACTCCAGTCCGCTAGGAAACGCCCTACGATGACCGACTTTCTTCATCAGTTGGACGCAACGATACTCGGGGGTATCGAGGCGAATTCTACCTGGGATGGGCGCGCCGGACCTGTGTCCTTGGACTTGTCCGCTTCGCGTATCCCAAACATGATTCGTGACCCCACGACGCCGTGCAGGACCAGCTGAAACCTACAGACGGTGGAGTTGTTAAAATTGCGCGAAACGACTCCGGTGCAGGTCCTCTGCGAGGATGCTTACATATGAAACAGCCCAAGCCATCCTCCCTCAAACTACAAGATTAGCATCTACTGGACCAACGCTGGCACCGGATCGACGACTCACAGTGGAGGGGAAATGATAAAAAACGACGTTTACACCGGATATTACTTCGATCATAGCAATGAGGACCGGGTTTCATTTGAGAAGTACTGAGTTTACCTAGCAGAGACGAGGAATACACCAAATTTCCCTGGCGTAATTCCCCCATTAGTCGTCCTCCCGAAGGCAAATCCGAGGCAGGCCAAACATATCCGCCATATCCCGTTGCGATAACGACCGCTAATATCATCGTCAGCCACTCTTCTTCATGGCGCTGAAAGTACCAATCAATCTCACCAAGTTCAAAAAATGTGACGCCGGTAAACACGCCTCCTGTCCATTGGTTCTTCCCTATTGACTCGACTGCACTCACCCGGGAGGGGCATGAACCAGTGGGGCCCATGTACAAGATTACCGCACTACAAAGGATAATGACGAGGCACGCTGCCTTCAATGTTCAGAGTGAAATCAGGTGATCATCATACTCAATAGCAACAGTACCTTACCACGTAGGCCGCCATTAGAATGGCCTTCATCGTCTTCCTGTTGTGCAACAAGACAAGGGTGCGCAAGAAGAGGAGCACTGTCAGGACATTGAGTATGGATTAGATGAGACTCGAGACTTGAACAACTTTCTGTGGCGATTGTGGCAATAGCTCGCATCACTATCAGAATGAAGATACCCGTGAGATTCGTGCTTGGTCTGTTGACCTGATAGCTGCTAACCAACACCGGCCCTACTCAACGCTGTACACTGACGAACTATTCAGTGTCCACAACGTTAACGACAGTAAACCCAGGTACCGTTTGAGTATCCTCGTGAGGTGCGAAAGCATCTAAAACAGTTCAGGGGCGTCAATGTAGGGGCAGTTTGGCGAAAGTCATAGACACCGGACTATAATTTGCAGTGATCAACTCTGTGATCGGCACGTATCGCGTCAGGACGAATAAGATATCAACGAGGTTCCAGCAGCGCCTGCTCCACACAAGACGGAGCTGGAAAAAACATTTCAGAAACAGGCAAGAGCTTGGAGACCGAGACTCACCTCGTCATCAAAAGTCAAAAGGTACTCGAGGATCTTTGCATCGTTCTTATCAGTGGAAACAATTGCATGAGATGAGTCTAACGCACCCAGAGAGCTCCAGGGGCAACTAACAGAAGTCAGCAATCTCAGGCTCACTTAGTCTAGACTGGCGCAAGCGTACGTTTACAATACTGCGGAACGTGCCTGAATGTCAGCCTTTCGTCCCGGACGGTAGATTTGAGCTTACCTGGACAATCTGGAAGTGATACGATAGCGTGCTCATGGTCGGACTAGTGCGAAGGTAATGATCGTACTAAAATACTTCAGCCTTTATCGCCCCCGAGTATCATGGCTGATCCTGATTGAGCGATCATGATAACTTGAAGTCCCCCGCCACACCGGACATCAGCTGCATTACTAGTAGCACCCTGCCACTCCGACTGTCGGTACATACCTCATCGCGGCGAGCGCTCCCGTCTGTCCACTATTAAGGCAGTGGCTGTCCGGTGGCAGAACTTCCGCAGAAGTGGGCGGGTAGATCTTCGTTGGCATGTGGACCGACATTGCTGAGCCAAGTCAATGCGCCACTGCCGCAGGCCTCGTAAGAGCTTGCGGGGAGTGAGAGGTGCTATCTCCGACCCTGATGCTGTCTCGGCCAATAGCGGTGGGTACCCAGATACTCAGGGGCAGAACACATACGACCACGAAACGGCAAGGTGGTGGCAACGACCCGAGATCCTCGGCCGACTACAACGGAGTGAGAACCTGCTGCCACACCAGATGGAAAGTAGCTGCCCGGCGGTAGAAGTGAACGCATAGTTGGTATCGGTGGCGAGGGCCATTTAACTCCTTAGCAGTTGAGAGTACGACTCTGACCTTCCAAAAACCCCGACCCCAAAAGATCGGAATGGATTGCATTATTAAGTTTCCTCAGCGGCGTTCCAGCTCGAGGACGCTCCCTGACTAGCTTTTTCTGTTCCCATACTCTTGCAATCTTTTCCAAGAACGTTGGGGATCCTTGTCCCACGAAGGACCCCTTCACCGAGAAGATGATCCCGCAATGCGTATCTCGCGTGGGTTCACTTAGCTCCGGTCCAACCAGGAGCAGATCGCCTGTTGTCAACCATAGACGGGCAAACGGACAGGCTGCCCGTGCTCTGTGATTGTCGGTCTGCCAGTGCCAAGCCGCATCCACGTGTGGGCTGCCGCCTTCGGGATAACAGTTGGTATGTAGAAGCGCGGTCGACAAAAGCGAACAGGTGTTTTCTTTTACCCTGCAGCCGCGCCAGGAGTCAAGACTGAAACATATTCGAAGGGTACTCACATAAATTCCTTCTTCAAGCCGAAGAGCTCGAGTGAAGCGTTAAACCTCATTAGTGGACTACGGAGACAAAGCTCAAACAAAAGACGGCGAGAATGTGTGAATGGGCTCCAGCGCAAATTCCATCTGAGAGATGCGGGCGGCGGCACCCTCTGCTCCTTCCGCTTTTAAGTTATTCACGCCGCGTATTTCAAATAGGATCCGTGAGCCCATCACGCCGTGGAGAACAGATTGAGCCCTGTGGAACATAAGTTCACCTGTGTGCGATAGGAAGTTTTACGCTGGGTCACAAAATACACTTACACAAAAAGTAGTGTCGGCAACCCTTCATTAATCTGTGGTGCGAGGGTTACATTGAGTCCCAGCCACATCTGACCAATAGCTCACCAAGACCGGGAAACAGAAGAACGCAATATTCACAGTTGATATCACTTCGATAAAATTGACGAGCTAAGCTTCAAGCTTGCTCACTAAAAAGTGAACTCACCGAATAAAGAGGTTGCATACATCAGATTTCCCTCACGCAGTGCAGACATCAGCCGTCCTCCGGAAGGTAAAACCGAGGGTAGAGAATCATATTGGTGGTATATCGTCAAAATCACGACCACTGGAAGTAATGTCAAAGAGATTCCACAGTGAGAAAGAAAAGATCTCACCCAGATCGAAAAAAGCGACACCGACATAGGAGCCTGCCGTCAGCTGGTCCCTGCTTATCGATTCAGGCGTACCCAGCCGAGAAGAGCAAAAATTCGCGAATCCAAAGGATACGACGACCGCAGTGCAAGCAACAATGCTTATGCAAGCCAACTTCATAGATATGGTCAAATCTTCATATTAATTCCGAGGGAGCAATTTCTTACCGCGTAGGTGACAATCAAAACAGCCCTCAGCCTACTACTTTCATTCCATAAGGCAAGGGTGCGGATGAAGAGGAGTGCTGTCAGATTCTAAGTACAGAACGGACCAGATAAAGAAGCATAATCAACTTTCGGTGACTGTTGAGATAGTAGATGAAGCCACTTGAGAAATGTAAATGAGACTTCGATCATAGAGAAAAAAGGTGCACCAACCATCTGCGGTCCATGTTAATCGTACGCACTAAATACCACATCAATGTTGGGTACACAGGAGGTCTGCAATCAATTACCGTCTGTGTTTCTATGGAGGGTGAGAGAGCGACTAGGGGAGCTCAGCGCTATTGATGTAGGGAAAGATCACGCGAAGTAAACACACCATATATCGCACAGCTTAGCACTGCAATCGGCAGGTATCGCGTGACGACGAAAAGAACGTGAACGAGATTCCCCCGGTGTGAAGAAGCATGTCTGCACCATACAAAGCGGAGCTGTGGAGGAGTGGAACCTCAATCAGCAGTAGCCGATGAGCACTTGAACCGCTAGGTTAACCTCGTCATCGAAAGTCAAACAATATTCAAAGGTCTGTGACATTCGCTGAGCAGTTTCTTTTCGAGAAACATTCGGACAAGCTCACCCAAAGCGCTGCAGGGGCCACTGGAAGAAATCAGAAACCGGTCAAAAATTGGGTGTCTGCGCATACGCACATCTACAATACTGCCCAACATGCCCGTGTCAGTCTTTCCGGTCGTGTACACCTAAGGAACATACCTTGGCAGTCTGGATATGATACAATAGAGCCAGATCATCAGTATTGATGGTAGTCATCGATCAGAAAAGAGACCGGTGAAACATTTTCCAGCACATCGCAGCAGCTTTTATCCGCCCGGAGTAATATAACTCGCTGATTGAGCGATACGCCTGCCGCCACACTAGCTTAGTGGTGTATACCTGTCGAAGGCTTCGTGTCAGCCTAACCGTCTAATACGAAACCGCGAATTAGACTGGCAGGAACAAACGGCATGTCACTGCCCAGTGTCAAAGAGTCCGCCCATTTGGCTGGGGCCTGTGACGACAGCAGCGCCTGTGATAACAATAGAAGTTGAAGATGAGTAGCGGCGTGCGGATCGACGAGATGTCAACGAGATATCGATTGTGCACAGTCCTACTGAGCGACTGGTGTATACCCGGTAAGTTCAACTTCATGTTGTGCACCTCCTGGTATTATTGTTAGAAACGCAATGTCCGCGAAACGGTCAGCTGGCTTGTCGCCAAGTTGTTAGCGATTAGGCCCCGAGATCCTCGGGCTGCTGAGACATGTTGGTGCTTCAGGCATGGTAAGAAAAAGATCAGGCTCCTCCCCACCGCTGTGGAGAGAGAGAGAGGCTATCTGCGAGAATGAGTAGTACCAGCAGTTAGTATTTGGAGTACAGCACGTGATCCAAAATTTTAAACCCAGCCAACTTTAATCCTCTCTCTCTCTCCACAGCAGAGGGAGAAAGGGATAAAGTTTGGGCGGGTACAATTGACACGTGGTTCCAACAACAACCAAATCGTTAAGTCTCTACTTTGTCCTCGCCTTTCACAGATCGCCCGCTCTCCCTCTCCGCAGCGGTGGGGAGGAGCCTGGAAAAAGATGCGCTCTCAGCGCCACTCCCAGGTTGGCCGTAAAATGAAAAGGCACTGATCTCGACCTTCAGGGTCGACTCGCTCAATCCCGACTGACAATGGCACAACGTAGTTGTGTTGTTAAAACGTCCGTGATCATGTCCGTCATTTGTCTGCCAAGCGCCGAGACTGACTCCCGAAAAAACGTTCGCATGTGGACCGTGAGTTGTGCGTAATGAAGTGATAGCTTCCCGAAGGGGGAAGCCTATGGGTGCCCGGGGTGAGCTGGCGAGACCGATAAGTATTTCAGAGTGAGTATGTGAGACGGGAGGGGACAGACCGTGAGGGTTTAAGTTTCATTCCCAGTCAACAATTACGTTCAGGCCCAAAGAGGTAGCTTCACTTGGAACAGGCGGGTGTGGGTATTGGGCGGGAATGCGTTCGTATCCTGGCGAAACTAGAGTTAAACAGGGAGACTTACTGCATCGAACACATCGCGCCATCCGAGTTCGGCACTGTCATCGCAGGACAAGCGCCCTGGGCCACTTAGACTCGAAAAAAAGAAATCGCCCCTCTATTGCGATAGGTTGGGGACCGTGATGAGTGATGAAACTCGATACCGGAATGCATCAGTGTCCCTCAGTCGTGAATATTGAATAGCGGACTGAGGGTATGATGATCGTGCATGTAGACAAAATGGGCGTCTAGTGAGTTGCCGGATTACCATATCCGGAAGAGTAACCATGGACGGGAAGAGTATGGGAAATATTACTGTACGTTGGAGGACTGGATTTCCATCAGCAAGTATTAGGTAGGACGGCAGCAGCAGACATTGAAAATTATTCTTTTGTATCGTAGACCTCGACATAAGTGCGATGGCGTTCAGGCAGGAAGCCGCGACAATGTACTCTGGGGGATCGAAGCGAATTCCATCGGAGAGATGGGGTCGAGGGTGGGATAGATTCCGCCACGGTTGGCCACGGAACGCAGCCTGAACAGAATTCGCGACCCCATCACACCGTGCAAAACAAACTGAAATCTAGGGCGCAGAAAACGTTCAGTGTTGCAACCCAGATACAGGACTCAGGGAGGGTACTCACGCAAAAAACAGCCCAAGCCACCCTTCCTTAAGCTGCAGGACTTGATGAGGCAGACCATCACCGACATCTGATTGAACACTCACGGTGGCGGGGAAACAATAGAAGGCCACATTCCCGCTGGACATCACTTTGGTGGTAAGGATTAAAATGGGCTTGTACTTGATGAGTGGCAAAATTACCGAGTAGAGGCCAGGCGTACACCAGGTTCCCTTGGCGCAATGTAGCCACCAGCCGTGGACCCGAGTGCGCATCCGCATCCAACGAAGCACACCCTTGAAATATCGTCATAGCCACCACCACTGGCAAGAGCATCAAAGAGAGTCCACGCTGAAAGAACACACAATCTCACCGAGCTCAAATAAAGCAATCCCCGCATATATCCCCGCGGTCAGTTGATCCCTCCTTACCGATTGAGACGCACTAAGTTCGGAAGCGCATATGCCAGTGTAGCCCATACACACGACAGTCACCGTACAGCCTATAACGGCTAGGGAAGTTGACTTCTCACGAAATGAGGCTCAGCTGGTCTCTTCAGCTATAGAAGAACAGTATCCTACCACGTAGAATGTGATTAGGGTAACCCTCATCTTCTGCCTGCCAACCAACAAGTGGAAGGTTCGCATAAAGAGCACCACTGTCAAAACATAAGTGAGTCGAGGATGGACAATATAAGAACAATAACAACCGTCGGTGGCCATCGTAGAAATGGTTGGCATCACTGTCGAAGTGTAGACCTGTGAGACTTCGTTGCACGTACTAGATAGATGGAGCGCTAACGATCGCCGGCCCTGTTCAAGTTCAAGCACTGGGGAACGATTCATTATTCGGTAACTGGAGGATCACTACCAAGGAACTTAATTACCGTCTGCATTTCCATGCGAGGAGCAAGAGCATCTGGTAATGTATCGCATCATCGATCTTTGAAGAAAAGTTACGTCCGGGATGTAGACTTACCATAATTCACACATATCAGCGCAGCGGCCGGCAAGTACCGTGTAATAATGAAGAGGACGTGCACAAAGTTCCAGCGACATCTACCCCATACAAAGCGAAGCTGCGACAGAACCCAGGTAAATGATCGACGAGAACGCGAAGAGACACACCAAACCTCGTCGTCAAAGGTCAGACAGTACTCAAAGAGCTTTCCGATTTACGTCCTTTAAGCGAGCACGTTTGGAGAAATAGTCGGCCAATCTTACCCAAAGCGCCGCAGGGGCCACTAAAAGAAGTCAGCGATTGTGTCTGGCGAAGAGATCTCCGGGTACGAACATCTACAGTACTGAAACCGAAGCCAGTCGTCAGCCTTTGGATCCCGGACATCCGAGGGTCATACCTTGACGATCTGGTAGTGGAGCAACAATACCAAGTCGTGCTGAACGATAGCACTCATGATCGAAAGAACAAGGATCCTGACCTGCCAATCCTCAAAAAGCCTGGAGTTTTTATGATAGCGAAGGATAGCCTGTCCTGTGCATTTTTCTACCCTACATGCCAAATAAAAGTCGTGGGTACCTGCCACATCGAATTGTCGACACATACCTGATGAGTCCATCGCGCTATCTTGCGTCTGATAGGTTCACGGATTAAGCCGGGGGGAGGGACAGATAGGTGGCTGTTCAATAGCAGAATAAGCCGAAACCTCCAAGATTCTGGAAATTATGGATGACAACTGAGAATTTGACGCCGTCACACCGAGGTCGAGGAGCGCCAGCCACCAGGCACATGAAGGGGTATTCTGCGTTCCTGATTATTACGACGAGATCCTTGTTCCCCTGTTGTTCAAGAGCTGTTGAACTCTGTTCCGAAAAACATAAAATGATGGCGCTTCGCTTAAATTCACAGCAGGATGACGCCTACTCTCCCAATAATACCACCTTGCTATCAGACACTACCGACGGGCTGTCCCGCCAATGTCCGAAAAACTTCGCTTCGTTTGTTTGCAAAAAAATCCAAGCGAAAACCAGTGCAAAGATGTGGTATGTTCTATATGCGAACAGAAGTAGCTTCTTTTTTTGCTATCGCATGCATATCTTGCTCTGTGGATGGAGCTCAGCGGCTGAAAATCACGCTTTTTGATGGGTGGACACTCACGGATACCCCAGACATGTGACCTCAGATCAAGAAACTCTGCATCACGAAATGCGGTGTTAGACCACGACCTTCCACAAAAACCAGCCACCTACCAATATGGAGCCCATCGTAGAGTTTCTTGAGCTCTGCACGTACCCTTGAGAGGTCCTCCTTCCCAGCAGTGCTTTGTGCCAAGGCTTTCAAATCCTTCTCTACTGCTTCGATCCTGCGCACATGCGCAGACACCTGCGAGGTGATGAAGTGAGTTCAATGACCATAAGAAGTTATCCGCTGTCACAATAATCCACACACCTTCTCTGTGCTAACCTGTAGCTCTTCGACGCTAGCCTGTAGCGCAGCCGAGGCACGTTTGTACTCGTCCAACAAATGATAAGCAGCAAACGCAGAAGCGAGGGAGAACCCGAACAGAAAGCCAATTATTCTGCTCTCCAAAAGTACGAAAAGTGCGAAGTGTCAGTTGGTTTTCTTGGAAAGCTCGAAGTCCGGGTTCTCACCCGCCGCGGAAGCCTCCGATGGGTCTCTTCTGGGTCTGCACGGCCCCAACATTGGGAGTTGCGGCAACGTCGTTGCGCAGAATTTGGGACGTTGATAAGAAGCGGGAACCTGAGCGCTGCGCTATTTTGTGGGAGACAGCGAGACAGCGCAGCGATGAGGCCATGTCGTGGTTGGAGGCAGGAGATCGTTCGGCCTTTGCCGGGTCGTCGCGTCTGTGGCTGGTTGTTGCGGAAGAATATAGAGGCTCCTGTATTTATTTACAGAGTACGGTCTTGCTTTGTTGACTTTCTAGTAGGTGCTTTTCAACGACAAGACCGCTCAAGTCTTGCCAAGCTGCACTCTTTATTGTAACTTCCTATCATGCCTCCGAAGCGCAAGAACGACCACGCCGAAGAATTGACATCTCGGGAAAGAAAGAGGCAAAAGATGGCGGATGCGCGAACCATAGCAGTCCAGCCAACTGCGTCGACGAGTAATTCCGGACAAGGAAACGCGGTACCGGGACCTTCTAAAACTACTGTTAGATTTGACAGTGCGTCGGGAAACAGTCTCGGTGGCGATTGACTGATGATAGTGTCCAGGCATGCAAGGGCTTCCGACAGCGATCGACGTAGAGAAGTTTACCGAGGTCAGAATCATCACCGTTTCCTCTGTTTTGTTACCGGTGCTAAACGGTTAGTAGGCTCGTGCGTACGAGATTGACGCCATGCAAAACGCCATCCTCAATGCTGGGTCAGTGTATCCCGGTTCGCGCTTGTCAATGGCTTCACGCAGCCCGTCTCCTTCAGTGAAAGCTCGACGCACCGCGCGTGGCAAACTCTCCCGCGCCACTTACGACGCCGAGCAGCAAGCCATGATGTCCGCCGCGTTCCGGTACGTCTCCGAGAGAAAGCACGCGCGGAGGTGGGATGCTGTCCTCCTCGATCACTGTGATCGTAACTTATAATGAGTATCACTCCTGGAGATGGACCCAGTGCGACGAAAAGCCCTCGGGCGTTCCAAACCCAAGCGAGGCAAGACCAATCATATTAGTCGGACCGAGTCGTTTCTCAGGCGCCAACGTACATCAATCTCGTCAAACCCTACAAGTCCTCGTTGATTGAAATATCTTAATATCTAGATGACAAAACATGGCTCGAGACTCACATATGGCACGCAAAACGTATGAAAATGGAGACCATGTGGGGCTATCGACTCGTACGTGCATAATCGCCTCCCCGTTTGCCCCCCTAAGAGCCATACTCCAGGCACTGACACCCACAGAGAAATCGTTCCGCCCATCTCACCGGGCCTCAGTACATGGATCCATAATCCATGATGCTTCCTATTTCTCACTGATCGAGCTGGAAGGGCCTGAGACCATTCTCCAAGGGGTGCTCGAAGCTTGTTGTGATCCTCAGGGACCTGGTATAAAGCGGTCTGTCGATGTCGTTCTGCTCACTCCACCACCCGCTCACAATGCGCTGTTGTTGCGCCGTAGAGGCATATCCGGATCGCGCATGCTCGAGATGCATATCTACAAGCCTGGCAGCTATCCATTCGATCTCATCGGGCCTGTCTCTGTTTTATGGAAGCCCTTACCGGGCAAGGACGACGCACCACCCGCAGCATCAACCGGAGAGTCCAAAAAACGCAAGCGGAAGGGCAAGGAAAAAGATACGAGCGTATCTGATACACCTTCTGTTGCCTCCCAGGCCCGCATGCTATGGGTCCGATCGCATCCTGCCATCTATGACGACGTCTTTGCGGCGCTTCAGGCCTCTGCATCACAAGTCCTCCAAGCCGAAAAGCAGCGCAGCCCAGAGAAGAAGTCCGAAGTCCAAATCGCAGATCTCAGAGACAAGGTTAACGTCTTCGAGATCATGGGGCCAAAATCAAGCCAAGTCATCAAAGGCGCTCTGACTCCTGCAGGAGACGATCAGAGGCAAGAGTTCAAGAAAGTAAGAGGTCAGAAAGTCAGTGGGTCGATGAAATCTGACCAGTAGTTAGTTTTGGTCATCACTGACTGACCTGCAAACAACCGGGTCGCTGCCGCGTGGAATAGCGATCGGCTTCCAAGTCTTGGATCCACGCCTCAAGTCAGTCTCTGACCCGCGCTGTTGGGTCCCCTGACTGTCTGACATTATTACCAGATTTCCCCCGAAGAACGCCAAGCCTCAGACGAGTGGCTCCCATCATCCCACCTCCTCCCCGGTGTTCTCCTTCCCTACGTCTGTCCTCGCACAGAGCGAAATCTGGGACGATAATAAGAGAAACAGTCTTAAAAAACCTCGGTACAAGAAGAAAGACCTCGATGAGCGACGAGCAAAGGTGCTCTCAATCGGCTCCCTTCCGCCATATACTAACTCACAGCCATTCTTGTAGAACCTTATCCCGGGAACGGCTCTACGTCCTCTCCGCCAAGACGACCGCGTCCCTATTCTTCTCATCCAACGTTCAGTTGAAAACGCTACCTCGTCGCAACAAGCCATCCACGGTTGGTCGCTCATCGTACCTGCTGGCTGGTCAATGGCCTTCTTCTCTTCTCTGATATACACGGGCACACGTGTTGCCGGACAGCGCGAACGGAAGACACAGGCTTTCGAAGCGGGCGCTGCGTACTTCCCGCGTGACTACCCCCTCACTCCTTTCTATAACAGGTTTGCGGATGAGCGAGAGCGCGAGGAGAAGGAGGCGTGGGAGCGGAAGCCGCCCGCCAAGAGGCCTAATTTCGAAAAGTTGAAGACTAGGAGTCCATGGAAGCCTGATTGGGAAGTCGTTTTAGGGATCCAAGCGCCTGCACAGGAGGACCTGGTCACAGCACAAAGGGAGAACCCCGCCCCTGATGCCGATGCCAGGGCCATCCGACCGTGGCTCCTCCGCGGACCAGAAGCGCCTGGTATAATTGAAAAGGCGTTGAACATGTTTAATCACGGCGCGGCGTTGTTTGCGGAAATCAACAGACTAAGAACCAAGCGCTCCATGGATGTCCTCGGCTCTGGCGTCCGAGTAGACGATTTGCTGAAGGGGGCTCTCGTGCAAGTAAGAGTGGAGATGTACGGACGTGGTTGTCCGAGTGATCTGGCTATCTTGTACCGTTTGGATGATGTTGAGGCAAAGTTGTGGCTGGAGTTATTGAGCAAGGATGGCGGGCAGGTGACTCAGCAGGGGGGCTCCGATGTACCCGAGGTTTGTTTCCCCTTGACCAGGCATTTATTGGTGTCTCGTTGACTGACTACCTATGCCCTAGGTTTCGGAGGTGATACCTTCACCAGACTTCATCATTGGGTACATCACAACTGGCAACTTCTCTCTGTCCCGAGGTCAGGGGTTTGCGATCGGTGCACTTCCTGTTACAAAATATCTTGCTCTTAAGCAACAGGCCCAAAGGTACGTCAGTTTACACCATACAATCCCAAGACTGAGTTTATCTTCAAGGCTCGGACAAAAATCGGCCTTGATCAAGATCCGCGACCGCGAGGGAACCACTTCGCGACTGGCCAGTTTAGCCTTACTCGACGGATAGTTGCTTTTTGTCACGTAGTTTGAATACACGATGCGGTTCTACATTAGATACTCGAAAGCGATGTGATGGATAAATACGAGTGAGAAGTGATGCAGAGTTAATTCAATACACGTGAAGGTAAGTCATGCGGTGCTTGCAAGTCGCAATTGCGATTGTTGGGGAAGCAAAGGCTTGATGAAGGGGCACGAACATATGTCATGATATCGACCACTTGCTGACGGCGGCTTGAACCAGCCTAGCCATTTCTTCCTTCGCCTGCTTTTTGGCGCTGTCCGTGATTCCCACCAAGGCATCCAAAGCCCTCGGTGACGTCTGCAATGGGTCGAACTCCAGGACGTGTCCGTCTTTAGTCGGGATAGCTACGAGCGCAGAGGCGTAGCCTTGTGTCAAGGATGTAGGCGGGACCAGGTGGGTTGCCACAGGTTTGGGAGTGGAGTCAAGCTGTGACTGAGGATGTGTTTGCATACGCGACTGCGAGTTGCTGCGAGAGTGAGTCTGCCGTGGCGGGCCCAAGTTGTGTTGCGAATTTGAACGCGAGTGAAGGCCATTGGAAGAAGAAGACGAGGAGAAAGTGACAGAGGGGTCTCGCCGTATGACTATACTGTTCATCTTGCGCAGGGCCTTGGGCGCATCGCTCTGCTTTCCCTTCCCTTCGGCATTATGTGATGGCTCGTCACTTTCATTTTCTTCGTCCGTCGCGCCTGCGAACCACCCCAATCCAAGTTGGTAAGGATTTGCGAGCGGGGATCCATTGATGCTGAGCATGCTTTCG
Organism: Leucogyrophana mollusca; assembly: GCA_021014945.1. NCBI lineage: Eukaryota > Fungi > Basidiomycota > Agaricomycetes > Boletales > Leucogyrophana > Leucogyrophana mollusca. The sequence goes on from MU266363.1 coordinate 42,416, forward strand.
TCTCGTCGTGGTGCACGCAGCGTGGGATACGCGGGAGTCTTTGGGAGGACTGGATTGAACGTTGCACTGGATGGTGGCCGTGTTGTACGTGGCTGCGTTGCTTTTGAGGGCGATACTGGCCGCGGGGGCGCTCTAGCAAGCATGGAGGGCTTGGCAAATTTATTTGGGCTAGGTGACGGTGCTATTGGCGGTATGCGACCCATAGTACGTGACTGGGTGACTCTCTGGTCAGTACGAGTGTTCGGCACAGGTAGGCTTCGAACGTACCGTTCCTGGGGTCTTGTTGGCAGAAAACAATCGCGCGTGTTGTGCAGTTCCCGGTCCTGTAGACGTCCCTGTTTTCTTCTTCGGAGTGGCAGCCATAACACGAGCTGAAAGAGAATCGGTCAATGTAATGAGCACGCGTTTGGATCAGAGAGTGAATGCCTTCACCCGTCTTTGTAGCACGCGATGATTCGACATCGTGTGCAGCTCCAGGGCCGGATCCCGATGCCTCCACCTCCTCCTGCGATGCGGCCCATTTCCGCTTCCTTGTATCCTTGTCAATCTCAACCGCCTCCGGTCCAAGCTTCTCCCTCTGCAGCCCACGAAGACACGCCTGAATGTCGCCATTGTATTTGTCCGCAAACTCCCCCATTGTAACACCGCGCACGAGCTTTGGTATTCGAGAGATGAGACCATCCTGATGGATCTGGAAGTTCTGCAATGCATCTGCGAGCCATTCTTCCAATTGTTGGACCCGATGTTCCACTTCGATCCATTCGCGCTTGCGAGTGAGATAAAAAAGCGAGAGAGGTGAAGAAAAATCGTACCTTCAATGTCGAGGTTCAGCAAAAGCTGTTTCTTTTCCTCTGGGGTATATTTCCTGGATGTATCGGGCATCTTCATGTTGGACAAATGCGAATAGTTAAGCGCTCAAGATTTCTAGCCTCAGATGCAAGCAAGGCCGCAGCGATCACGTGAGGTCGTGTTTTCGGTCGCGATGAAGTCCACGTGGTCCATGGACCAATACCGTGGATTGCGGCTGAAAATATCGTTCCACCGTTTGTGACCACTGCCAGCTGGCAGCACTCGAGCTCATTCTCACAAAATGTCTGGACAGAAAAAGGACGTCTATCTCGTTATCGGGGGGAGCGGGTTCGTGGGGAGACATATTGTTGAGCAGCTTATTGCTCGTGAGGATGTCGTTTCGGTCTTCGACATTGTCCAGCGACACCACGACGTCCCATTCTATTCGGGAGACATAACAGACCAGAGCCAGGTCGAAGACGCTTTGCGCAGGGTACGTGGTCTGCACGAAGGCGTCACCGCCGAGCTAACCATGTCCTCTAGTCCGGAACGACGTGTATAATACATACTGCATCTCCAACAGCCGGCGCGAAAGACCCCTCCATCTACCACAAGGTCAATGTTGAAGGCACCAAGGCTGTCATTGCTGCCGCAGTAGCTGCCGGTGTTCCGAAACTCGTATACACCAGTTCTGCGGGTGTTGTCTTCGACGGGAATGATGTGATAAATCTCGACGAACGTGCTCCTTATCCCGAAAAGCCCTTTGACGCTTACAACGAGTCCAAGGCATTAGGCGAGGCGCTTATCCTTGAAGCAAGTGGAAAAGGTGGCTTACTCACAGTTGCCTTGCGCCCTGCTGGTATCTTTGGGTAAGCCTCTTCGAGTGCACATGTCGCATATCGCTGAACCTATCTTTGAACAGTCCCGGAGACCGTCAAATGATGGTCGGCCTCTACCAAGCCTACCAGCGTGGTCAAACCCACTTCCAAGTTGGAGACAACAACAACCTGTTCGACTACACTTATGTTGGCAATCTCGCTCGCGCACACCTCATCGCAGCTGATAAACTTGTACCCTCCGAACATGATGCCGCGGACTGGCAATCTGACACTGTAACGCTCACGGACAAAGAACAGGCCCTTCTCAATACGATGCTTCCATCGGTCAGCGCTACTACGGGATACCGCCGTGTCCCGACGTGCGAAGCACGCCCTCTTGGTCCATACGTCACGCCTCCTCCCAACGCTGAGAAACTTGAAGCAGCGTTCAATGCCCCACCAGGCGTGCGTAACATTACCCACCCAGTGATGCGCTCTCGCTTCGACCAATTCTCCGACAATGCCCTCGCCGTCGCGCCCAGCTCGCCTCTACAAGTTGCAGGCCAGGCCTTTTTCATAACGAACGGCGAGCCTGTGTACTTCTGGGACTTCATGCGCCTCATCTGGCTTCAGCTCGATCCTCCAGGCTCAACAAGAGCGGATCGTAAAACGCTGGTTATCCCTCGCATGTTTGGAATGGTGCTGGGGTTCTTGGCGGAGTGCTGGGCTGCATTGATCGGGAAGGAGGCTGGATTCACACGGTATCGTGTGGGGTACAGTTGTGCGACACGGTACCATAATATCGAGAAAGCTCGCCGGGTTTTGGGTTATGAACCTGAGACGGGTTTGGAGGAAGGCGTCAAGAAGATGGTGGAGGTTAGTATCACATTTCCTTTAATGTGCTCTAGCATTGTGCTCATGGTTTGCCTTCATAGTGGTTCAAAGCTGAAAATAACCTATCATAGTCGACCAATGCCATCTACCAACGCTGTAGCTCGTCGTGTCTCCTTGCTCTCGCTCATTGTCCGTATATTAGTTGCATACATAGTGGATACCCATTTGCACGTTCATGGTGACGTCGAATTGTGAAGGCTGGCGCATTCTAAAACGCTGTGTAGCAGCAGCTACGGTCTTCAAGCGCCCCCGAAATACCGAACAAACGAGCGTATGGGACGCGGATTCAACGAAGAACCCCAGCAGCTATTTTACATGATGACGAGAAAGCAGCGTCGAAAGCGATGCGATGCGATAGCAATGCATTATTGATACATATGAACCTTAGAGCCCAAGAACGAAAGGCCCATCCAACAAGCCCAGGGTGCGCGGTGCGCGTGCTACGATAGACTCGCTTTATCCGGCTAGAGTACGAGAATTAACACACATTCAGGCATATGTTGGGTGAGGCAACTCACAACAGAGTGTATCGAATCGTTGTGCTGGCGTCGTATGAGCATTTAAGTCATTGAGTAACTAGGATCAAAGAACTCACCGAAGTCTCGTCATCGCGATATCGCTTTTGCGTCTCCTCAATTCCAGTCGAACCACTCTCGTCCATCTGCTGCGTTAAATTTAACGATTTCCGAGTCTGCAAAGAGGCTAACAAGTAAGCACCCAGCGTAACCAGGCAAAAAATATTACACGCACGGCTTTGGTGTCCATGACAGCGAAACGAATAGCACTTGGCATGCCTCCGCGTGACTCGGAAGAGTCCTCTTTACGGTCCGAGAGAGAATCCTCTTCGTTGATGCCGTAGCCATGTTTTACTTCCCTTGCGTTCAGTCTGGGCAAGATTGCGTAAGCTATGACTTCGACTCGCACCACTAGCCGGGGACATACAATCCAAGGACAGTGTTGACATAAACTGGAACGTAGGTTAGCTGGCAATTGATGCAGGTATAGATCGATGCGTACATTTGCAAGCAACCATTTGAAAAGGTACCCATATTTGTTTTGAGGGCAATGCGATGAACTAGATATATGGGTCAATATTATGTGTGGTGGGACAAATAATTCAGCAATCAGGGTCCACTCACCACAGTAAAGTAAGCCAGTTGGATAACCCTGTATTTCAATGCACAGGTCAGCGATGGAATAGGAAGGGCGGAGCTACTAGCCAACGCACGTGAATCCCAAACCACGGCTAACGAGTAAAGTTACCGAGGTCTCCAGCCAACCTTCTGGACTGAATGGATAACGGGTGAGCGATGACCCACAGAAGAGGCGATTTACCTACCGAAGCATTTCAGGGTACCGTTTTGGTTGCAAGTAATGGCACATCACTCCGAGGATGAGGAGATCCGCGAGCGATGCGAAGCTTTGATTGATAGCGGCGATAGCCTGATGCGGGTGATCAACCATTGGGTTAGTCTCTAGGTGGATCCGAATTGCCTCACCTCCATATGGGGAGAGGCGAGCGCAGAGAGACGTCTCTCATGAAACCTGCATTCAATCGGTTAACGGTGCGAAGAATAGAGACCAAGTACCTTGGGCTTACATTTGACCCGCCATGCCTTTTCCGACGGGGGAACGTCAGTAAGGCAAACGTACCGAAGCAGGAGACTCACCGAGGCCAAAAACTGCACAAGCCCGATGAGTTAGCCGCACTATATGGGACGCAAAGGACCAAACATTACCGAGCGATACGAAGGAAAATATGGACTGTAAAGGGGGTCAATTCGCGTTGCTAAGAGTCACAACTCTACTCACCACCGTCAGTGCGATAAGTTTAGATCTTCCACTGACTGATAAGGTGATAGTGACATTTGGATATATGCAAAGAAAATAGCCGCTTTACGAACCTGTATATACTCGAGTGGCAAAGAAGCTTCAAGTGTGTCAGAAGCTAACAGCAATTACCGGTATTTGACTACTCACAGTTGCGAAATAAAGGCAAGTATGATCTGCGGATAACAGTCACTAAGGTGCTCTCCAAGTGTCGAAAATCACACATACCGACAACAAATTTTGTACCTTCACGGCAAGATACAATCGTCAACCAGTAACATTATCGCAAACCATAACGCTTACACAAAAAGTCCTGAGAAAGATGTCAGCGATAACCGCATCACAGGACGGTGACAGCTTACGTGGTAGCGTAAAGGGTGTCCATGTTGGCGGTGAACATCACTATTAGGTAGTAATATAGACTGCATAATTTGGCTTGGTTCATTGATCTGATTGTCACAAGCATGACCGCACGTACACCTGAGACACTGTACAAATGTTTCAGGCGCGATCCAAGGCGAAACCGGTGACGACACTCACCTAGGGCTGACGATGCAGTGTCAAGAAAACTGGGCCGTGTGAGTAAGGCAGCAATGCGGGGAAATGCAGCATAATCCTCACCATAGCACGCCGACCTTTTGGAACCAAATCCCGTATTCAATCGACGGATGCATCAAGATAGGGGAATGAGGCTCACCAAGATCTTGATCCATAGAGTATCCTTTGGGTAGCGAGAATAGTATATGTACGTTTCTGTAGCAAAGCATGGGTGGTCAGCATCGCAAATTGAGGACGGCTGAGGACTCACGAAAGAAGGTCAACCCATATAGGACGGTGGCAGCAACGAACCCAACAAACAACACGCCCAAGTTCTCCAATTCTGCAGGAGAAGGTAGAGAAGACCCGTCGGACGAGCTCATGCTACGTGAAATGTCGGAGAACAATGAGATTGGACGAAGAGAAATGGCATGAAGGACGTTGTGGACGGTGTTTATACAAGAATTTGCTTCTATTCAGTTGCTCAAACCCTCCCTTCCCCATGAAGGGGGCTGGTCCATATTGCGTTTATATTAAGGCAGAAGAACATAGCCACAAGGTCCATGGACCCAGAACTAAGTCGGCGCTCGCCTTCAGGCTCCGCGGCACTTAGCGCGGAGGGTCCTCTTCTCCACCCCAGTAAGTTTTCAAGCTTTTTGAGTGTCCCTTGGCTGAGATCGTGGCCAGTGTGGACTACCATTCTGTCATTGGCCTTGGGCTCATTGTACATTTACCTTCTGCACAAACGAGTGCGAGGATCGGATCCCGCGAACCCTCGCACAAGCTTAACGCCGGAGCAGCTCGATAAAGTCACACACGAAGACATAGACGTCACCCAGGCTGTTCCACCAGCAACACATAAGGGCTACGCCATTATTGGAGGATCAGGGTTTCTCGGAACGTAAGGGTTTTCCAATTCACTGTGGTATCCGAGATCTAACCCCCCACTTTTTTATGCTAGCTATCTAGTCCGTTTGCTCATCCTACGTGGCGAAACCAACATCCGCGTGCTCGACCTTCACCCTCCATCGCCTCTGGTGGCCTCCGATCCTTCCGTATCGTATATCAAAACAGACGTAACTTCCCTGGATTCGATCCGTCGGGGCCTCCATCAACCCTTCCCTGCCACAGGAACACCACCAACAGTGATATACCACACGGCTGTTGTCATACGCTTCTGGGAGCGCGCCTATTACGCATGGCATCTGTCGTACAACGTTAACGTTTTGGGTACGCGGAACATCATCGCGGCAGCGAAAGAGATACCGGGTGCCGTCTTGATTTACACATCAAGTTCGGATACTGTGATTCCGAGCACAAAGTTTTGCCGCCTAGGCTTGGATACTGACCCTCGGAAGACAAAGGTGATTAGTGATGACGACCCGCCTCTGAGTCATTGGGAGAGCCATGAGAGCAGTTATGCCCGGTCCAAAGCATTGGCAGAGCGCTTGGTTGTCGAGGCTAATGGACAAAACGGCCTGAAGACTGGAATTATCAGACCGGGAAGGTAAACCTCTAAAAAAATTCCAGGGTGATACTTGACCTGATATCGCCGCTTTGCTTAGCACTATCACAGGTCCGAACGACCGATTGTGTACGAGCACCTTGACCATGGCTCGCGTCCCTACCTTCGGAAAGAGGTTCAGCCAGACCAATATCTGTGCATGGGATGCCGTAGCGGCCCATTTGCTCCTCGAGGACGCTCTGGGTCGTAAATCAGGAGAGACAGCAGGCCAGGCATTCCTAGTGACAGGCAAAGGGCCTGCCTGGAGTTTGCGTGACGTACGGGAGACTATCAGGGTCCGTTCTTCTTTCGTGCCTCATCGCGCCAATTGCCCCATGATATAGTCTTATCAGCACTACTCACGTCGCCCGCTCATATTCGACGATGTACCAGAACTTCCTATATTCGTACTAGCTCACTTGGTAGAGCTCTTCCTGTTTGTCAGATACCACGCACTCCTACCGTTCTACTTGCTGGTAGGCAAGACCCCGCGTCCCGAACCCCGCTGGATGGGTGAAGCAGTTTATCTGCAACCCGCCACACTCGAGTTCATGGCTGATATTGTCATTGATGACTCGAGAGCTCGTCGAGTGCTAGGGTGAGTAATACCAGTTTCTCGTGGACCCGCTTGGGGGTGATGCTCTCACTACAGGTACGAACCACAGTGGAGCCCGGAACAATGGATTAAGTATACTGTAGAAGAGATCCAGTCAAGCCGCACTCATGCAGGGCATGGGCTCCAACTCAAACCCACATAACGAATGTTGAAAGCTAGCTCTTTCTCGTGCTACATCTGCGAGTCAGATAGATACCTACGCATGATGGATGTACCTTGTGCATTATTGCTGTTGCCATACATAAAATAACCTCGGCCGTCTGTGATCGTACCGTTTCTGATGATGCTTTATGGTGAGAAAATTGGAATCGGTACAAGCTAAAGCGCTGAACTTCAAAATGAAGCTTGAAGTGAGTCCGAAGCTCGGCAAGAAAGCTGAGGGGACGATTTTTTCTGTTACGCGCGTTGATGTTCGCTCGTGCCAGCTCGTCGACACGACCGTTGATACTTCTGCGGCACCCACAATTGCGCCAACATTCCGTCCTCCCGAGTTCCGTGCGTCATGTCGAACTGTCAAGAAAGGCTACACATGCAGCTGGATATATCCGGGCGGTCACGCAGCACTGCAGAAGGATCTCAAGCAGTATAACTAGTGCTACAGATCAGATTGATATCTCACAGGCGAACTCATACAGACGATCTCACTGCTCGTCGAAGCGAGTGCTAAAGAATCCACCGTCCCAATTGCACCGGCGATTGTTTTCAACCTCCCGATCCTCGAAGTCAAGCTTTAGTTTCGCGTTCCCCGATACTGCGTCTGACATGCCTTCGCTCACTCCACCGCAAGCGGCTCCAAACTGGAATCATACCCCAGAACAGGTATTGCAGTTGGTGAAGGATGCCCTCGCCGAGCACAAGGCGGTCTACGACAAGGTTGGTGCTCTGTCCGAGTCTGAATGTAACTTTGAGTCTGTGAGTCTTCATTCTCCTCGAAAGATATTATATCTCACGCAGCCTTCTCATCTACATAGGTTTTCGTGAGTTCAAATCAGTTTCACCTTCGCTGTCTTTCTCTGATGAGTGCGTCCAGCACACGCTTGCTACCGCCGACGCGATCGTCGACATCAAAGCCGAACCGCTTGCGTTCTACCAGTATGTTGCAACTGACAAGGGACTACGTGATGCATCCACGGAGGCGGAAGCACTCCAGCGCGACTACGGTGTAGAACAGGGTATGCGAATCGACGTATTCCAAGCAAAAGTAGCCGCGGAAAAGAACCTGCGTGCCTCTGGCGAATGGGATAAATTGAACAAGGAGCAAAAGAGGCTTGCAGAGAAGATGGTATTGGATGGGAAGAGATCTGGTCTTGCCTTGCCGGAGAAAGAAAGAGAACAGCTGATGCAGCTGAAGAAGGACCTTTCCCAGGTCTGCTTGGACTTCACGGTTGGTCGAAAGTTATTTTGTGCCCCCGTTAATTATTGAGGTCCCCGCTTATTGCAGAAAAACTTCAACGAAGAGGATGTAGGCGTATTGTTAACTTGCTGGTTTTGGACGGATGTACTAACCATGGCCACAGGGACACATTTCACTCACCCTTGAAGAGCTCGACGGCGTTCCAGCAGACGTCATCTCTGGCTACACAAAGCGTACCGAAGACTCTAAAGAGGTGTACGATGTCACTTTCAAGACACCCGACATTTTCCCCATTGTATGTATCGTCATGTGATTCTTGGCATCGCTGATGCCTGTAAACAAAGTTCAAATTTGCGACCAGCCCTACGATGCGGCAACGCGCATTGGAGGCCCACGAGAATCGCCTCGCGGTGAACGTGCCTCTCCTGGAGCGCGCTCTTGACCTCCGCCGACAGATCGCCACGATGCTTGGGTATGAGACCTGGGCAGACTATGTAACAGAAGAGAAGATGATTAAGTCGGGCGCTGGAGCTAAGGAGGTAAATTTCGCCTTTACTTGGTTGCGATCGGTGGCTTGATCAAGCTTCCTCTAAATAGTTTTTGGACGACCTAGAGGCGAAATTGCGCCCGGTTGGCCAGAAGGAGCGCGAGATTCTGTTAGCGCTCAAGAAAGAGGAGCACGAGAAACGAGGTTTGCCATTCGATGGGGAATTCTATATCTGGGACTACAGGTGAACAATCTCCTGTGATATCTTGGCCGATGCTCAAATATTGTGCTTCAGGTACTACGACAGGATATACATCGAGAAGACTTTGAGTTTGGACGACTCTTTGGTGAAAGAGTACTTCCCGGTTTCGGTCGTTGTCCCGACTATCCTCAGCATTTACCAAAACCTCCTCGGTGTGAAGTTCGTTGAAATCAAGGACGATGATATCTGGCATCCAGGTCCGTATACACACAGCCTATAATCAACAGGCATCAGAAGTGACCGTATTTTCTGTCCAGAGGTGCAGAAGTTCGCAGTATGGGAAGCCAACGCGAAAGACGAATCAGACTTCGTCGGTTATTGCTACCTGGATCTCTTCCCTCGCGGTAAGTTCCTTCTCTTACCCTGATCACCGACCTCACCAACACATCGTGTCTCTAGCGGCCAAATACTCGCATGCTGCTGTCTGGGGCCTCCTGCCTGGTTACGAGACTTCGGAGGGCCGACACTATCCGCTGACCGCGATGGTTGCGAATCTCGCGAAGCCGACACCTGATCGCCCCGCCCTTATGCGACACGACGACGTTACGACGTTCTTCCACGAAATGGGACATGTGTTCCATGGCCTCCTCAGCAGAACACAGTTTGCACGCTTCCACGGGACGGCGGTAGCAAGAGATTTCGTCGAGGCACCGTCTCAGATGCTTGAGAACTGGCGAGTGAAACGTTGGCACCCTATCCCCCCCTGCTGATCCTGAGATGGACAGGTGCTGGGAACCCAAGGTGCTGGAGAAGATGTCGAGCCACTACAAGACCCAGGAGCCGTTGTCGGCTGAGCTTATAGACAAGATTATTAAGAGGTCTGTCTTCCTTCAGCGTCTTTGGATAACGGGTGCTAATGTACTCCCCAGCCGCTATGTAAACATTGGGTTGTTCAACCTTCGCCAGGTATTCTTCGCTCAGTTCGACCTCAAAATACACGTCGATAAAGGTGCCGTCTTCCTCTCTCCCCATTAAGCTTCTATACTCAAGTCACGTACAGACGCCGCGGACTATACCAAGGTGTGGAACGACCTAAGAGAGTCGATCTCTCTCGTCAAGGGCGGTAAGGTCCTCCCCGGTCAGGCTACGTTTGGCCACATTGTGAGCGGCTACGATGCAGGGTACTATGGGTATGTCATGACGTTGACGCTAGGAGTTCATGCAAATATACTTACATCTTGCCGTGTAGGTACACGTATTCGCTGGTCTTTGCTGCGGACATGTACGCAACAGTGTTCAAGAAGGATCCTTTGGAGCCTGCATTGGGTCAGCTGTACCGCGACAAGATCCTTCTTGTTGGTGGCAGTCGCGAGGAAACGGAGTCTCTTGAGGTAAGTTCTGCTCCTGAGCCACAAACAATGGAGATGCTGATGCAAGTTTATATTTCTAGGACTTCCTGGGACGACCTCCGAACTCGGATGCTTTCCTGAAAGAGATGTTTGGTACCATTCCGGCGTCAAGTCTCTGATGATTAGTCGAGAGATCATTGTATATGCATCAAACGAAGCTGTACTTGAAGGCAGACACGGACATGAACGAGCCACATGCCCCAGAAAAGAAGCAGCGAACCATTTGGATAAGATATAGAATGCATTCACAGAAATCCCCTGATTGTTAAAATTGTTTGCTGTTCATCGTGGCAGGTGGATCAGCCAGCTGTGGATCAACTTGCTGCTCATGCAACAACTCGGCCCAAATACTATCCCAAGTGACTTGCCGGCATCACTTTACTGTTCAACTTGAACCTACCCCGCGGTGGACAAACATTTCGTTTACATACTTGTCTACCAGTAGTGCCTCTTTTGTCGTTGTACCCCCGAGTCTCTGGCCCCACTCAGTCTGGAAAAGTAGTGGCGTCACATATATCACCGCCGAGTTCCCGTCGGTCGATCACATTGCATAGTACAAGGGGGAGGGATTCGGGTGGTCAGCCGTAGTTGATCTTTTCCATTTTATCGCCATGGCGCTGCACGCCCCCACCACGAAGACCCTTCGACGACCTTTTCTATGCGTCAATGTTTTGGGTACTTGGTACACTTTCACACTTGTCATGGAGGTATGCCCATACACAGCCGCATCTGCCTTGTTAAATGACATCACTCGACACAAGTGCGCTTGACGTGATGTCGATAGTAGGGTAAGGTTGTGTACCTCTTTCGGCCCGCCGACATTGTGGGTCGGGGAAGAAAGCCGGGATGGGGTGGCGAACGGGGAAGCGCTCTCCCGAGTCGCTTCGGTTCTTCCTAGGTATGTTCCCACTGCTATGAGCGCATATTGCCTCTACGTGGAATACTACAACTGTCTTATCGACTAACGTCGGTGATTGCACCCAGTCTTACAGTGTCTTAGGAGTGCGTCGTGACGTCGCCTCGTTTTTGAAGCGAAATCCTTGCGAAGTCCCAGTTGCATGTGCCGAGATAAGTGTACAATTATGTGTGGAGCTATGTAACTGACAGGCCAACCCAATCTGAGCCTGATCTTCACGGACGCAGCCTTGGGGCCATTTATTGGCCAATCAAGGCGACTGATCGTCACCTCAATACTGTCGCGTCATCGAGCCAAGTTACTCTCGGGGACACTGGATTTGCATCTGACTGGGTCAGTAGGACAAATATCTTCGTACGATATGGGAGAAGCTCCGCAACGTCCATAACGGCCCCTCCGAGAGAATCACGGTTCAATCGTGGTTATTCGTGTCGTCTCGAATCGGAAAAGCGACGTGACAGACAGGCACATAGCATCATGATCGTCTGGAGCAATCGCAGGCGATATTGGGATCGCGCAGCTGATGAGAACGCTGTTCAACCACAACAGGTATTTGGGCCATCTACCACAGTATTTTAATCCGTTTCCCGTGCAATGGATTGTCAACATATCGAGTCGCCCTGTACTTCCGCTGTTAAGTTTGCATTGGTAAGTTCCGGCAGTTTACAGTATTACTGTCTTAGCCCGTATACTAATGGCATCCTCTCTAGTAATAATATGCTCTTCAAGGCAATTGCAATCGCCAGCATGCTCGCCACTACCGGCATTGCGAACGACTCCGTTCCCGTTGACCGATCCTACCTCATAACTATTTTCAACGGTCCAATCGGCGGCTCTAAAAACCAGACATACTCCGGCCAGGTCCCAGTCGACAAGCTTTGCGACCATTGCTGGGGTATCACTAGGTTCAATGACCATATGCGCGCGTTTTCCTATGTCAATGACGGGAACATGATCCTGAAGTTCTACCACGACGCGAGCTGTAAAAACCGATTAAGTACGTTGATGTTTTATCCCGAACAGGTGCGTTCTAATGAGGTTGTCTAGGCCCTGAATACCGAGGCGGAATACTGAAAGACCCCGTCTCCAAGTCTCTGCATCCTGCCAGTTCACTCCGTGTTTGCCAGCCTTGGGATTGGTAGTGCGTTAACTTTGCACTGCGAACGTGTATGTTTTGATAAAATCTTCTTGAGGGTGATGTGCTGATGCGCCCTGTCCCCGACCTCTGCATCCTGCCAATTCGCTCTGACTATGAAAAACGGCGCTATTCATACTGCGGCCTTGTAGATTCTGGAATTTGGAATGTATATTGTAGAATTACCTAACCATGATGGTCATCCAATGAGTGGAACTTTCGCTTAGAGGAGCTTATTTGTTTGAAGCACTCGCCTAGGACGAAGTCGCTCCTAGTCGCTCCTGGTGAAGTCATCATGGAATTCGGTACGTGTTATTTAAATAATCAGTTACACTATCAGGATTTTATTATGTACCAGTGTCACGCTAAAGATGCACCCCGATACCTCTACCCCTGAGCATCATGAGTTCTAGTTTGATTTCTGGCCAGACCAGCATCGCCGCTGGCATCTGCCTATTAGGTGCATCATCACTGCCTGAAGTTCGTCAGCGGCATGGGCCCTCGGTCTAAAGCAGACTCCTAGGACCTCACTTTCTCCGGAACTCGACCAGATCCTTGCATCCTCCATCCATGATGCCCCACATGCTTCTCGCGACAACCGATAGTTATCCCACGGCAAGTCGAATTGTTGGTACCTTCGCAGAAACTCAACCCCACGGCTCATGTCCAATCGCATCGGCAATGACGAGGAGGGGAATCCCTGCTGCCAGTCGAGTCCTTTCGATCTCTCGAATCAGGTCATCGAACGTACCGTCGACACCCTTTAAGTGCAACGTGCGCAATTGTGGAAGAGGGGGTCGGGATACATCTTCTGGTGGACCACCGATAGCAGGCGCTGGCGCTGGCAGCAGTTGTCGGAGGAAAGTCCTGCGGAACATTTTTACCCTGGAGTTAATACAAAGCCGCTTTACCGACGGAACGTGCGTGTACAGCCAGCCGACATCGTGAGCGTTGACATCGGTCATGCCTAACAGCGTCAGATCTGTCAGCTTGGGAAGTAAGGGCTGAACACCACGATGATGAGCGGGACTTGGTGTGATTGGTGATTGGTGATCTTGTCTCGTGGTGAACCACGCCGGGACGGAGACGCAGAATACGAGCTCGAGTTTGGATAGGTTAGGTAGAGAGAGCCGCTGGAATAGGTAGGTAGTCCTCGAAGGTGAGATGTGGCTCAAGGAGAGCCGTCTGAGTAATGGGAGAGTAGCTGGAGTCAGGCGGCTGTTGTCCGTTGGGGGATTATCTGACGCCTCGTTGCATAGCGAGAGCTGTTTTAGGGAGCGCAGCATGCCCAATATATCTATGAGTTCTTCCCAGGATTCGGCGGTCCTCATCACATGGCAAGAGACATGCAGATTCGCTAGAGTGGTGGTGGAGGCTGCTAGTGAACGCCAACATTGAGGGAGGGATTCGCCCAACTTCAGAGATATGAGCTGGGGGGCATCGATCTCCATACAAAGTACGTTATCGTGGAACCAGCGCTTGTCCATGAAGCTCGCAAATCCCCTGGATAACTCAAGCACCTTCAGCTTCGGGGCGGAAGGCAGAGAGGTCGATGAAAGACTCTTGATGACCTCTCGACGAATGAAGTGGTCCCCTGATATGAATTTGAATGTGGACCAACGGCGGAGGTGCGAAAGAAGCATGGACAGAAGACTGTTGAAAACAGCAATGGAAACTTGGTCGTCGAGCTCGTGAACAATGCGGATGTCTATCGCGAGATCACCACTCCGCGCTAGGTATGTTCGCACGCGGGCAAATAGCGGCGTGTAATCACGAGCAAATGGTACCACTTCCAACGAGAAGTCAATGTTGATAGTGGTCCAGAGCGACGGCGCAGTGAGAGCGATAGCACGCCAGTATCTGCAAACGTGAGATGCAGTGACTTGTACAGGCCTGGTGCGGCTAACGCTTGGTCAGATGTTTCGTAGGTAGTAGAAGGCATACCGACCTTTCTCGAGTCCTAGTCTTCTTGCCCTCCTTGCGAGTTTCGTGGGTTATTTCCTTGGCGGCCTCGAAGACGAGCAGCAGCAACTCAGATGGTAGCTGATGTATTGCACAGCTCACTGAGCTGCTCGGCCCCTCGAGATCATCATCAAATGGCACACCCTCAGAAACCGGGTGGGGGTGATTTGAAGTCCTGGCTGTCATCGCTTTGTTTGTGGGGGTCAGCAACTTGAAGTCCCAGCCCAGAAGACACCTACAGAAAGTCTGCCAAAGCGTTTGACAGTAACAACCTGAAGCTATGGGATCTTGATGGAATCCGAAAGCAGAGTAAAGCGCTCGGCGCTATGGACTATAGTTAGCCGCATCCATATATGTCAAACATAGATCGGGACTGTCGCAGGGCGTCGAGAGCTCGAGGGCAGCCATCACTTCACACCCCGCTTCTGTTCCAATTCTGGTCTTGGCTATAGGACCTTGCTAGGACCGCCAGTGGGCTTTATTTTTTGAACACGTCGCCAGCAATCGTGTATTGGGCAGACAATGCCTCATAAGCGTGCAAAACGATCTGTTCGGGAACGAGAAAAGGCCGCAAAGTATGACTCCACAACTTGTTCGGATTAGCACCTACAGCCCTAACTGTCTTCTGCTCCAGAGGCGCGGACCTTCCGCCAACTCAATCCTCCGCCGATGATATCGTACCGAAATCAGTCGCTCGTATTCTCAATGCTGGGAAGATTAGACAGGAGTACAGAGAGAAGAAACGCAAACACGATGGAGATGACAAGAACGTCGGTTCGCAGCAGAAAAAGCGGCGGACTGGCGACGCCGACACCCTTACCGAAGAACTCCCACTCAAGATTCAGCCAGGAGAAACAATTGCACATTTCAACAAGTGGGTAGCGAATCGTTCGTCCGACAATCCTTTTCTGAATAATGTGTACAGGAGAGTCGAGAGCGGCATGATGCCAGTTGTTAAATCCGCAATGCAGCGGTCGTCAGCCCAAAGTCGTAAAGCGAAGAAGAGCGAACTGCAAGCCAAAGAAGTAGCCAGTCACACCACAAACAAATCCAAGAAGGATAAGAACCGGGATCCCAGCCCATCGCAGCCCTCATCCACTAATGCGGCCACAGGCAGCTCTTTAGAGAGGCCCAAGGAGTTCCGAGTGGCTTCTACCGCCAGCCCCCGACGACTTAATGACATAGCACAAGCCCCGCCTGAGTTCACTAGGCTTCCCCGAGGAGCCGACCAAAAGAGTAGCAAAGTAAAAGACAAAACGACAGGAGTGCTAAGTATGGCACAGAAGGCCATGATGGAAGAGGAGAGAGAGAAGGCGATCAGACGCTATAGGGAGTTGAAGGCCAGGAGAATGCGCAATGATGGTGGCGCGCCGGATGGAGCAGGGGTAGAGTAATGAGATGTGGGTTTGGGGTCCACTTATGAGCGGAAATCACAGCATTTCCCTCTCCGCAAGATGTGTCAGCTGCAAGACTTGCCTCGAGTACGTCAGAAGCTCATGCTACCTCAGGCCGTCTACTTAAATCCTAGACGATCAAGGGCCTTCGCTCGGGTTTACGCTCGCCTCGCAGCGTTTGCGCGACAAAGCCGCAAGAATTCCACGGGTCAGGTGCATGTTTCGAGCACTGGTACGCGGTACATCACGCTCGTGTAGTCTTCTCATTATCATGCGTGTAGTTAGGTCGCGCATTGCGATGGGCCCATTGCTTGAGCCCATCTTAATACCCTGTGGTATTTGATTTGCCCAGCTTGGCCCCAGGCGGTCTATCTTTGTCGCACAGGTGTCGCAAAAGGGTCTCCGATGTCTACACCGTGCTCGAGTGCTACGTATCCGCTGGAGGCGGATGATTGATTTCCCTTACGCAGTTCGAATCGATACTTTCAGCGCGAAGTGAAACTTCTTTCGAACCCGGGGAGTATGTCTGAGCTCACGGAATCTCCGTCTCTGGCGGTGACCCCCCGTGTCCGTGGATGTCCGTTCCTCGACGACACACCAACAATACACAAACAACAATTAACCACACTGGAAGTTCCAGCGACTCGTCAGTACTTCCATTCTCGAGTCCCAAAATGGCATGTGCCGTAACTCTAATGTGAGAAAGATGGGTACACCACTCACGATGCATAGCACAGCGCCAAAATGGCAACGCGGAGCACAAGAACTACACGACAGGTAGGCGCCGAAGTTATTCATATCAATATTTGATCGAGAGCCGCTCCGTAGTGCTTGATGGCCTACCCACCGACCCGACGACAGCGTCGGTTACGTCTAGCTCATCCTAGACTGAAACAAGCACGAAGTACCACCGCAGCTCCCGGCGTGATTATAACACATACGAATCGATCTCCTAGAAGAGAGGGGTTTCGATCGAAATTCATATCTAGAGAGAAGACCTGGGAAGGCCATCTATTGACTCATCCGGCCCAGTCGGGATTCGGGCCAATGCGGTGTGTCCTGGCGTAGTGCGGCGTGTTCCCATTTTACTTTAAAAACCAGCTTCATGGAGCTTCCCGTTTTCTATCGTGCGCCTCTCTGCCGATTCCTCTCGACCACCATTGACTTCGGTGATAGTGGCCGTATATAGTCACTCTCATGGGCGACGTCGAAAAACAGATCGAAGCGCCTGATCTTCGGGGGCCAAGCATCGACGTCGGTGCATACGAAAATCTCAACCGGCGCAGCGCCATACAGCCTCCCGACGCCCCATTACTTGCAACGCACTCGGAGGTCATAGATGGGGGTCTCCGAGCGTGGCTCACGGTCTTCGGGTCGTTTATGGCGCTCTTCTGCTCCTTCGGCCAGATGAACGCCTTTGGGACGTTTCAGTCGTGGTACTCGGACAATCAGCTCAGTCATCTTTCGCCTTTCACCATTTCATGGATCGGGTCTCTGCAGCTTTGGACTTTCTTTGTAATGGTGCGCTTCGGGTCTCTTTCAACAACGACGTTGAACGATCGTTTGACGCCACCGTTTTTTCTTTCAGGGCGGACCCATCGGACGAGCCTTTGACGCTTTCGGGCCTCTCCCCATCATGATTACCGGGACAGTGCTCCTGATATTGAGTATCATGACGACGAGCATTTCGACGGAGTATTACCAGTATGTATTGTCTCAAGGCGTCCTATTTGGTCTCAGTGTTGGCATGATGTGTGTGCATCTCCGTGAACCTTGTCCCACGAGCTCACTTCAACTTTTACAGGTTTTACCCCTCCATGGCTTCAGTTTCCACTCATTTCACCAAGTATCGGGCCACTGCGCTAGGTATTTCTGCTGCCGGCTCCAGTGTAGGTCAGTACAAAGCGTACTCCCCCCTGCCACCGACTGAAGGATTCGCAGGTGGTGTAGTTTACCCTATCCTACTCCGTTATCTGTTTGGCACTATTGGGTTCAACTGGGCTGTCAGAGCTTCGGGACTCGTTTCTGCCGCATGTTGCGCGCTCGCCATTTTAACTGTGAAAAGTCGCCTGCCTTCTGGGAAGAAGGCTGGTTCCCGGAGCAGCACAAACGTTTTTACCGACAGCCGCTTTATGCTGCTCGTCGCTGGAAGCTTCTTCGTCTGCCTTGGTATGTCCAGGCGCATTTCATCCACTGCAGTGATGAGTTCAACTGCCCTCACACACAGGATTGTTCACGCCATTCTTCTACATCGTCGAGTATACTCAAGACCATTCTATCTCCCCCACAATCGCATTCTACGTCCTCTCAGTCATGAACGCTGGAGGCATCTTTGGGCGTATCGTGCCGGCCTGCCTATCCGACGTGATCGGTCGATTCAATCTCCTCACTCCCACCGCCTTCTTGTCGGGCCTTTCCTGCCTGGTGTTCTGGATGTTCTCCGAATCGCTAGCTACGGTCATGAGTTTTGCGGCGGTATACGGGTTTCTGTCGGGTGCATTCATATCCGTCATAACCCCATGTGTTGCGCAAATATCGGACATTCGAGAGATCGGGACTCGAATTGGGATTTTGTATACTTTAATATCCCTACCGTGCGTGAGCAGTACCATACCCGCAGTTTCTCTCCTAATTCTGCTCTCACGTAGATCGTTATTCGGTGGCCCGATCGCAGGCGCTATGCTTCAAGATAATCACTCGTACACCGGAATGATCGCGCTCGCGGGAACGAGCATAATAGTTGGATCGCTGTTCATTTTGGGCTCGAAGCTGACGGTAGACAAGCGCATATTTGCTAGAGTATGATTCATTATGACCATCACATTCACGATACCTTACGCTGGTCAGGACTTAACGCCTTCGAGACCTAATTATTTTGTATCTTTATTACATTACAGTAACGATTCGATGGACGGACTGAACGATCGATGTCTAAGGATTTAGTTAAGTTCTGTTTCACCGTTCGATATTTGGACAGAATCTATATGAGATGTATTGCAGATGGAAAATTATAAGGGAGCGACGATAGGAGTCAAGCTAGCTCCAGTGGAAGGAAAGACGAGGCGACTGCTACGAATTGGGTACGGATGAACAAAGTGCGATAAACAACCAGTGGAAAGAACCAGAAAAGAGAAAGAGGCACAGGCGCAAGCCAGCGTGGTACTCGAGATATCTGAGAGAATGATATATGTACAGAAAGCTAGAATGTTTCTTCTTCGTCGATCGGAGCCGCACCCTCGGGCACCTCGAAGCCATCCTGGAAGTGTTGCAGCGCGTGAGTTGATGATAGGCCGGTCCCGGAACTGTAATCATACCTCAGTAGAGTATAGGATCTTCTGGATTTCTCTAAGGGTCTCATCGTCTTTACCCTCAGCCTCCAGCGACTCCATCTGCTGCTGCGCAAGAATTTCGATGTCTCTCAACTACAAGGAATCAATGTTTAGTATCGTGATCGTGTCATAAAAGTAGTAAACATGCCTTTGAGAAATAGAAATCCCTTTCCTTCTCTAGCCCTTCCATGTGTGTAGACATTTCACGCAGCTGCGCTTGTAGGGCCTGAACAGCTTCGTTCGGTTGCGTCGAACCTGCTCTATGGCCACTTATAGGCGTCTTTCCCCCCGATCTCCCGGCACCGACGCCTAAGCTCGCGCTACCACTGCGTGATCCAGCGAGAGGGGCAATGGTGGCGGGAGAGTCGGTAGGAGCACCACGTCTTCGTGCTACGGGATCGTATCCTTGTCCGCCATAGTTGGAGTCCCAGAAGCGTTTGATCCACTGCAAGAATTCCAGATTGTCCCTGATCAGAAGCGTAAAGGTCATATCGTCATATTACAGCCCTCAACCGGTATTCAGAGAAGTACGCACTGCATCTTGCATTTCACGAGTTTTTCGACAGGTATGGGCTACATGTGAATGGTGAGGTTTAATTACACGAAACAGAAGCAAGAAAACACGCCTTGTCGATCTTCTTGGCCTTGAACACATTCTGCATGACCTTGAAATTTGCTACGAATTCGTACTCGTGTTTGGCGTTCATCTTGACTCGCTGCATCGGCAGATCGCCTGTCAATAAAACACAGCGCGTCAGAAAATAGAAAATCTAAAGGCGATCTACTGATAATCCAGATAGACAAGTACAGACCGTAGATGGAGTCCAAAACTTGGCAATACGCCCCGCCAGTACCACACTGCTCAACCTTCGTGTAGTTGAGCTGCAGAAGCTCATTTAGCCAGCTAAGCAGATCCGAGCGTGAAACGGCAGCCATTTATTCGTTAGGACGTCGAGAAGATCGCAACGTTATGGAAGAAAGTAGAAGAAAAAGTCCAAATGGAAGACTTGTAGAAAGACAAGAGGAAGCGCCACCCACGAAAGCTGTGTGGGCTTTCCCGCTTTTCCTCTTCCGTGCTACACAGCTCCTTCGGCGAAGCTCTGAAGGCCCCACTTTGCCTTTCTTTCCCTCTTATCATCTTTCTGATAGCGTTACAGCAGTTTTAATATCAAATGCAAGTACTCAAAACTACCATTGCTAGCTTCACCATGGTCTGATTGCAACACCAGAGATACTCTCACCTTGAAAGCCCCCGAACAGACGAGCTTGTGGATTGCGGAGCGAAAGGTATTACATATGCGTGCATAGGGCATAATGATGTACTTACAGGATGTAGGTGATCTGAAACGCGTAAAACAACCGCCTGATCTCGTCAACTCGAGGTCAAGCTGTGCCATGTCCAGGAATGCACTGGCTCCTGAGATTTGCACCCGACTCGTACATTGGACGCGTCGACACGATCTCCCGACGCTGTGTCGCACGTCTAAATCTTTACAGCGAGAGGCGGAAATCAAACTATACGAGACCATCATGTGTGGAAACATTCATGCCACTTATCGCGCATGCGAGTCGATCGTTGGGCAAGGCCGCCTCGGGTCATATGTTCGCTTCTTCTACATCTACCAGGACCAACGCCGAAATCAGCGGGAACCTTTTCCTTATCGCTTCTGGCAAATGGTTCAGATTGCTCTTTCAAAGATGCGCTCACTGGAATCCCTGCTCATCAATGACCCGGTGTATTACAACACGTGGGTGCTGGGCGATACTCCTCGCATCCCTTTTCAGCTTCGAGAAGCAAGACTTCGCTTTGCCTGGGACTTGCACTTGGTCAAATTTTTAGAGTCTCAAAACGAATTAAGGAGTCTCTTCATCATTGACGGACCTGAAGACGAAAACGCCTTACAACTCGAGGCGGGGAGCCTGCCCCAGCTGCGGATTCTTGACGGACCTCTTTCCACTGCGACGGCGCTCGTCTCTGGTTTATGCCCGCTCACCCATGTGCAAATCGCTCTTGATAAGGATTCACGCTTACTGGCGTTCGTGCCTCGATTATACGCAGTTGCTTCTTCACTCCGGGCATTAAACATTCTCAACATGCCGGAAGAGGTGACTCTTGAGGCTCTGGAAGTTGTATCATCTATGTGCCCGAATTTGCACCACTTCGGCATATTGCCGTTACCTGTGCCATCCAGCCGAGTAAGGTGCTCTTCTTACTCCTTTCATACTTCGTTAATAGATCTGTCTGCAGTGCCACAGATTTCATCGTGCCCTCATGGTTATGTATAAACTTCGGACGCTCGAGCTCGACATCGCTAGATGGAGCCCCCAACCAACAGGGGCACTTCAACGGGCTCTCACCACTGAACTTCGTGTCTACCGACCTTCTCTTGAATGTGTGTGCTTTTGGATTGGGGCAAATCGTACATTATGGGTCCTTGACGGCGACCGTTGGGATTTTCAATCGGAAACGGGGCAGCATCCACAGCTTGATGCTCTCTGGAGGAATGCATAATCAATAGAAGAAACGCAGTCATAAATATACATTACGTGCTGTAGCGTAATCAGTACTTAGGTGTGTCTTTGTGTTTTTCCGCGCGCTCTTCATGCCTTTTACATGCTGCATGGGTGCTGACGTAGACTCCGATAACCTCGAGATGTGGATGGATATCATGAAGCTACACAGCATCCGGTCATCATGCTTGCAATAGCAACAAGTCTCCTGAAATAGTGGGGAAAAGGCCGCACGCATTTGCCAGCGCTTTTCCTCGTGGCTCATGGCATCAACAGAGCGCTTCTCAGGCCCCTGGCGGCTTGCTGCAACAACGTGGAAACTTGCCAAAACAGGCCTGAACAAAGTTATCTCAAGGGCATCTGTGGAGCCTACGAACACCGCCCGTCCATTTCCCCTTGATCTCTTTGCAGATTTAACACGGGATTTCAACATCATGTTTCTAAGATTCCCGTTGCATGTTCCGTCAACCTGCATCATGCTGTCGGTAATATCCGTCCCTGCAAAGTTACAGTAAGGCTAGATTCATGTAGTCATCGCCGCTTTCGCAGACTGATTTAAACCATGGATGAGTACTTGAGTACAAGCAATCTACCCGTATAAAATACTCACTCTCATGTTATACCAACGCTCGTCATCGTCATCCTCAATGGCCAACTCTGACAAGTCGATCTCCTCCAGTTCCTCTGCCTCCTCGCCTCCTCCATCTCTTGTTGCACTTCCGAGCATGTCTCATTCCTTGGCTGCACTACCCACCATGTCTTCCTTGCCTAAAGATATGCTACACTATGGTAATACCGGTGCTCATAGCAGGGCAAAGGCGAGTGGATATACGTTCATCCCTTGTAAATGTGTTGATTAAACCCCGCATTGCGTTCATAGATGGAATACGCCCTGCAGCACCAGCAGAGGCAGCAATACGCGACCCATCCACAAGCGGATAGATATGTGAGTACCTATCTGCTGAGCTCGCGACACAGGGAGCTGATGAAGTTGCTCCCAGGCATACGACATTCAACGCACTCCTAGCCCATCGTATCCAGAAGATGCACAGATCACTGTTCGTTCGAGGCAGCACAACGCGAGACAGGTCAGTGTAATATGTTAGATGTGCAACACTGATGTTGATGGTCGCCGTTGTCTTAGGCACGCGAGCGCAGATAAGGCGCTTCCCACTCCGTCACACCTCAAAAGCAGCGCCATACGTTTAGATGGACCTGCCACACTATTCTATCACCGGGGACTAATTTTGGAGATTTAACGCTAAATTATACCTTTCCTTTGGGCGGTTCCCGAGATTACATCAAAAGTAGAACTACGGTCTCGGGCCAGAGATCAGTCGTACAGCATAGGTTAATTATAATGCACAGATACCCCGGAATCCATGTCGTCTAGACACTGATATTAATACATCTCATCCTGCGTTTCGGATTGCATCTGCTATTCACGGGTGAACGCGTGATTCCACACTCCCACTCCTGGCTCGACGTGAGTACCAGTGTCGGCTGCTCCTGGTAACAGATCAGTCGTTTCGCGGGCCGTGCGATCTCAGCGGCGTATGATCTCAGCACCTTTTTCAAGCACCTACTCGATGAAGCGACGAGACGGGGATCACTGCCAATGGCAAGCTCTAGAACTAAGCCTCAGTCAGAGTCTGACAGGGCGTACGGCCCGAAGTATAGTGACGACATACTTTCTAATCCAATTGTATGGCAGGAAACATCACCATGACTCTTGGGGGAGGCAGGTAGGTGTCAAGAGTGACAATGTGTGTGCCACGGTCCGGATGGAACAAGGAATCGCGAGGACACGAGGTGGCTTCCCCACAGCAGAGATATCCGCGATCGGATGACGCACGCTTCATAATCGACACGCTAGGTGGGGATGGTGATCGAAGCCTGTGGGCCAAGTTTACCCAGCATGGGGAAGCCGCAATTATGATCTGGGGTAGAATCTGGGGTGAACGGGAGAACGGAGGGAAGAAACGAAGGGAAGGGAAGGTCAGCCTAAACGTTCAGGCTACTTTAGACAATCAGTACGTCATCCCACATTGTCTCGATGCGTCACTGCTCATCATCTACGGGGGTAAGAGGAGCTGTTACCCCATGACTGTCCGGAGAACTTCGGAGTATTTCAGGAGCTGTCCTCTGGAGACACGCGGATTACTGCCCAAACGGCGTCTTCAGAGTATACGCTGGATACATCGCAGACGATTGGACAACGAGTCTAAGGCGAGGCCGCAACCACGCGCAGCAAAGGCTGCGTCCACTCACCCAACACAGATTCAAGCTTGATCGCAGATAAGGAACCGGTACTTTATGTTTAAGGGCTAATCTAGGAGGTGCGGGTGGTTGGCGGCGGGCGCACACATATCTTTATGTGGTTGGTGGCGCGTAGAGGCTTCTGGCTAAGTCTTTATGCACCTACCTACTTGTGATTGCTAGTAACCGCATTCTGAGAGTTGTTTGTACTTGTTAAATTTGAACGCCAATGGCAAACACATGTAAACACTTGCATCACAAACAACAGCTGAATTGTGATCAGCACCAACGCCAGCGACCAGGGACCGTCAAGAAAATGTAACAACATAGATATTTGGTGACAAAGAGCAGTTAACCAGAGCAAAAGAGCGGAAAGAGAGGGTACTAGCAATAAGTGTCCAAGTCCGAAACCTTTTCCCTCCTTGATTATGACAGATAATGTGAGAATAAGCCTTTCGCGGGTCGCATTTACTCTCCAGCGAATAAGCGCACCACTAGGTACGTTGTTGACCCAAGGAACCGGACAACTGTAGCAATATAGTTCAGCAGATGATACATCGTGGGATTGAGAGGACGCACAGGCAAGTCCAGCAACGGAGAACAGAATGAAAGCCATATATCCGTTGACGGCTGCCGAAGGTGGCTGCCCCTGTTGAGGGGTTGCTGCACTGGAGACACGTAAGGCGGCTGATGCCGGAAGTAGAAAATAGAATGGGCTCACACTACGACGGCTGCTAATAGAGCCTGATGGTAGCACGGCAAAAGTCAGTACACAGCATCTGAAATAGCGCCAAGGCTTCCAACGCACATTACTCAGTGTCCACACAAGTAGTACCTATAAATTAGATTAGCTTCACGATGCAAAACTCGGCCAGAGTCGACGCTCACGTTCGTTCTGAACGTCTTATAGTAATCCTCTTGTACGGTTGCGGGGTCAGGCGTAGAGTCAGCCTTCGGTGGTTTCGTCGACAAGACGTGTATGGCGTCCTCGTACGCAGCATTAATGTCCGTCTCCGCTGTTGGCACAGCCACTTCAACTTCATTCTTGTTCTTGCCAGTGCTGACAACGCCGAGATCCGTGCTGACTTTATTGTCACCCTTCGTGCCCCACGAGACATCGTGCACGTTTGCAAACTAAATGGCAATAAGGTCAGTGAAGCGGATCCACTTGGTAGCAGGGGTGAAAGCATACCGCGTAGACGTTCAGGACCGCGATATATGAGGGTGCCATCAAAAGATACTGGACGAACGAGGTAACCATATGCCATGGCTCAAGCTATGAAGATAAGTTAGCATTAGAATATACAATCCACTAGGGAGAATGAAACTCACAAATAGAAGCGAGGAGACGATGTAGAGCCCAAGGGTGGCAAGAAGAGACAGCACGATATCTCTGAATATCGAATTCGAGAAGAGAGCGCCGGCCTGTATAGATCCACCCTCCGACTTCTCCACGCTCTCGATGCCCTTAAACGCAAGCAAGAAGGCTGACGCCTGCCACATCCAGCGATATAAGTCGGACTGACGCATTCGAAAGGATAGGACGCACCGTCATATACACAGTCACCAGCGCGAAACCTACAAATGCAAGCGTGTACCCCCACTTCGACCCTTGTGGGCGATTGCCGAGTGAAAGGAGGAAGCACATGATGAGTAGGCCGAGGTAGAAGTAGTTGAGGATGATGTTGACGTAATGGATGCCCGAGATGCCTTCTGACTCGAGAGATGTGCTGAGGATGACGAAGGCGATGTAATAATTTCCCTGTAGAGATTAGAAGCAGTTGTCAATCCATAACTCGACTGGTGGGACGAAGTGGGACACTTACGAGAGCAAACCATGAGAATATAAGGTTATACAACTGATATACCATTTCGATGTGTATCCAGAATTTGCGCATAAACGAGTGTGACGAGCGATAAATGTAGTGGAAGTGGACGGTACTATGAATTGCAGCGAAGAATGAACCATTTAGCCAACGTCGCCGTTGTGAAATCAATTCAGGAACCTAGGTGGATCGATGGGTTTAAAGCACCTGTTAACTACACGGTGGACTCACTTGGTCAGGAACATCCGTCACGGCATAGGCCGACTTCACATAGTGCAGGATCCATGAACCACCCCGCTTCGATACCAGCTCCCAGCACAATATCTAACAAAAGCTGTTAATAACCGAATTCTGGAGGTTGACCGGGGACTAACCCGATCTTCAGCAAGATACATATTCGCTGTGAAGATGTCCGCGCCCGCGCCATGCATCTTCTCTCCCAAAAAGTACTTCTGCAGTGGTCCTTCATTCATTTTATCGTTCTGCAGCGCTATGTATCTATAGGCGCTGAAGGCACCTGGAAGCACCGTGATATACCCAAACACGGACTCGAGTGGTTTATCGAGGATGTTCGACATCTTGTACTCGAAATTCTGTGCCGCAACGAGTGGGTTGACGAGGTACTGTCCGTACTTGCCTTTAAGTGCCACGATCTCGCCACAAGCACCACCAACGTTCGAGTTGAGATCAAATGCTTTCCACAAATGATAGATGGACCTTGGTCCGGGCATTGTACCCACGTCGAGAAGGACGCAAACGTTGGGAAGCAGGATGGGACCAAAGGCGTTGAAGAACCACCGATGAGAGTTGATCTTCTTTTGATTCTTCTCTTTCAAACAGAAGATGATCTGCACAGGAACGACGCCTTTCTCCGCGCCTTCTATCTTCATGGAAGGTGACACGGATACTGCGGAAAGGTTAGGATAGGCAGACAGGGAGGCCATGAAACATACTCTGAGTGGTGTACTCGTAGATATGGGCGGTTACCGGCTTCCCGTTGACGATATTCTGAGTAACGGTGAGTACAGGAGCCACCATTGACCGTAGGGGCATACCTTCGCAATCCCGTCTTGGTAGGCCCCCATTGCTGCGATAACGCTGAGGGTTCGCGAGTTTATCTTTTGCCGACCGTCAGAAACGATACAGACCACAACCCTCTTCCAACCTTCCTTGCCCCAAGTTTTACTGCGGTCGCGTGTGCACAGATGCGCGATATTTTTCATAACACCGTGCATCGAGCGACAAAAAAGTTCCTCATCCTCGTTGTACATGGTCATGACTATGAAGAGCTCCGTGCGGCGTGGAGGGTCGTAGTGCACTTGTCGAAGCGTAAAGCCTTCGTCCTTGAAGTCATTCGGATCGCATGTTGCAGCAGAGTAACGCATGTGCGTAAACTCGCGTTCATTTCGCTGAGCACACATATCCAGTAGCTTTGTAGGCACCGCCGAATCGAGGACGAAATTCCCGTGGAAGAGTCTAACAGCGATGAGCAAAGCATTATGTCGAAACTAACAGTACTCACTCGACTTTCTTGATGGTCTTGTATCGTCGAGGAACACGCTGTGGAATACGACCATACCGAATGTTGTTGTCCTCTGGCGTATCGTCCGCCATAGCCTGGTCGTAGCCACCAGGCATCGGAATAGGTGCGTAAGGGCTTTCTCGCCTTAGCAGTGGTATGTCACCCGCCTCAATTTCTTGGTCAGGTTCCTCGCGATCATGCAACTCGTAGCTAGGGCCAAACTGAGACGTAGGACGCGCTGGAGGCTGGACCGGATGAGGGTTGTCATATGGATTGTAGTGCGGGTTAAGGTAGTCGGTCGGAGGCCGTGACGGAGGGGGCGATTGAGCTTGATATGGATCATGAGTTGGTGCAGGCGAGTGAGTTTGATACGGGTCATGGGCCGGTGCAGGCGTGAAGCTGCTTGGATGAGACTGAGGGGTCAGGAAGGGATCTGGCGCTGGATATGGCTGGTGAGGATCGTATAGTTGAGGTTGCTGGAAGGGATGTTGTTCGTAAGGCTGCTCGTATTGCTGGTGCTCGTAGGGCTGCTGTTCATAAGGAGTTGGCGTATGAGCTTGGTAGTATGGATCGTTGTAGTGACCCCGCTGCGCCTCGACGTCAGGCTACATTGTACAGCGTCGCCGGTGAGTATCTTAGATTCAGGAATATATGTATGATCAGCTACACACCTCTGGATACCTCGACATTCTGTCCTACACTTGAAAACTCGGGTGACTGCAGTAACGACTGCAAAGAAAAAGTACTGTAACTATGAAACAAACGGTCCTTAAAGGGCCAATATAAACTGTTGAGTCTCCACGAGGCGGTTCACCTTCCGGAAAGGTGGCTGTGCACACCCGTTTTCCCCGCAGCCGCAGCTTAAGTTCCACCCTGTTCCACCGCATTCACTCCAGGACGGGTGAGCACAAAAGCAAACGAACAGCAAGCGAATATGATGTCTACATTCAGGGCTATCTATAAACACGCACGACAAGCCATTATCTTTGGGAGCCCGTCACCAGTACAGGCTGTCCGCTACATACGTCCAAGGGCCGAGAGTACCTACGAAAGCCAAGATGCCAAGCGAGTACGCGACTGCGATGGCTAAGGGGGGGCCACACGGTCGTCATCTACCTGTCCAAAGAGGCAAGGAATTTCGGCGCACCATATTTTCTATTGGGCGTCTGGCTCATTTCAACGCCAGGCTGTGGTATACCCATCACATTGCAGAAGACGTGGGAAACGATAGGCGGGATAATCGAGCCTGTGCGGAGGAAGAGGTATGCGCAGTAGAAGCCAAACATGCTCGTGTAGGCGAACTGGAAGACTGAATGTTGCGCCAGTTAGTCTGCGGTTAAGAGGATGAGATTAGACCTACGGGTGCCAATGACAGCCCGTTGCGCGGCTGTACGTGTGCGTCCATACCGGTTGTAGGTATCCCAAGCGTGGTGGATGTGCGCTGATACCAAGAGGCGTGAGTTCACTACATGAAGTCAGAAGGATGAAGTCCTCACCGGCGCCAAAAGATATAGGACTCAGAAATATCATCCGTGTTTTCGATGCGCCAGATAACTGATATACAGTCAAAACGCACGCCCGAAAAACCACTTCTTCAGTAATGGGAGCCTGATGAGTGGAAGTTACCAATTAACTCGCGGAGACCAAGCCTACGGCCCCAAAGCCGACATACGCACCATGATATAGTTGCGTATCCCCCTGATCGATAGGAAGAAAAAGACGACGTCGTGCTTGAATGTCCAGTACCGTTGCAAGGGCAGGGCTTCGGCCAAATACCGTCCGTAGAGTGGGCCGAGGAATAAAAGGGGCGTGACTAGAAGAGGATATATGGGACTAAGCTTGAAGCCTAGATGAGCGACAGTGATATCGAAAGCAGATGAGGGGTGCTAAATGAACAGCGGTAAGATTCCTGGGCTGGACGAACGGCACAAGAAACACAATGCTACGCACTTCCATATTGCCACCAAGAGAATGCCACATCATTGCGAAGACTCCTGCACAGCAGATGAATGTTGCAATGCTCACGGACACTAGACGCGCTTTGATCACGTCTGGGTCATCTCGGGAACGCTCATATCTAGATTGCCGAGCTTGGGAAGCGGCTGGCTTAAAGGAAAGTCGAGCGTTCTGGCTAACGTAGATTGAGCCAACGTAGCAGCATGCGAAGAGCACGGTGACCAGATGGGCAGACGCTGTTGTGAGGAGTGTGGCCGACGACATGACAAGGGAGAATCTGCGAGGTAATTCGAAACAAAGGAATGTTGGTAAGTTCAAGTTAACGTTGATATGCAGGTGTTTGAGAAAGCGGGTTATTTGTATTGAGAATTCCCTGGTCCAAGCTTAAGACGCGTCCACTTCCCCGTCCAAGCACAACCATTGTGTCCAGAGCACGCCGCGCCCGAAAAGGCAGGTGTCGTGGTTCGCAATCAGAGCCCCAGTTACAAAAGAGAAACTGACGAGAAATCGGGCATTAACGAATAGCGAGATTTCCTACCTCTCGCCAGTGTCAAAAAATTGTGCGGGTGTGGAGGTAACTGTGATAGTTTGAGCCTTGTCGTAAAGACTCATGCATGAGGCTTGGAGACGGCTGGCGAAGTCGTTGGCGTGACTCAACTGTGACACCTACCTACACGTCCTGTCACAACAATCAAACACTTGTCAACAACGCTGGGCAAGGCCGCCCGGCTCATTCCGACCATTGCTCACAACCTTCTCCATCGTTGCCATGTACGCATCACTTGTTCGCCGTCAGCTGGGCGGAATTATTCCTCCGAAGATCGCTACGCCCTCACATCTGGTAAAATTCCTCACAAATGCTGACTTTTACAGAACTGACCTTTTTTCTGTGCGGCTTTAGTCCTCAGGTGGTGGAGAAGGGCTTGCACCTCTGGTGAACTTTTACTCAAAACTGCCTAAAGGGCCGGCTCCTTCCACGGTTGGCGGAATCAAGGCAAGATACTTCAACGGAAAGAACGCATCCGCTGCCCCCGTCGTGTGGACGATTTTGAGTATCTTTACCTTTGGGTACATTATTGACTACCAGAGTGAGCACCTTCCTCGCTCGCGTCGGCTCCGTACTAATCTTGTTGGGCTCTGCAGTGCACTTAAGTCAGTACTCTTTCATACCTCTCCGTGGTCCTACTAAACTGGCATATAGAGCACCACAAGAACCATGCACACTAGAGTGCTTAGGTGAAGCTTTAAGACGTTCAGAGGTCGCGGTGAAAGCTTTACACACGGACCACAATAGAACTTCCTGCGTTTTCACTCTGTTTGAGAAGTACTGCGTGACTCTGGTTCCCTAACGCTCTCCATGGCCATGTCACCCACGCCAAGCATAAGTTAGGCGCGTCGATAACCATATGGTCCTTGGTACGGTATCGATTGTAAGTGTTCATCTCTGTATCTGAATCAGAATAGCCCTCCAGCCGGGTAAGGATCAATGCCGAAACATATTGCGTCTGTGGCGTCATGGTGGATGACCTCACGAGTGCTTCGTTTTGCGACCATGAATACCAGCCTTCGAATCGAGGCTAGCACCAAAGGCTTAGAGTTCCCGATACCCGGGTGAGCCGCCTCCTCAGATGCACTCAAGCCACGTCCGTATAATGCGGAGATTGGTTGTCTCCGGCCCCAGTGTGACGCCCAGTTGCTTCCACAAGGTATATTGCCTTCGTACAATGCTCGTGGTCTGATCTGATCACCTGGCCGTTGGTGGGTGCACATCGACCAGCCATTGGGTCTGGGTCGTGCGTGTAAGCGAGCTGAATGTTGCTTCGCCTTAGGCCAATGCCGACACTCAGCCTTGGGACCATCTTTACTTTTTTTCATTCACACTTCCCACTGCAAAGACTTCGTGCCTGGCCTGGTCAATGATCCGCGATAACACTAGTCGGGAAGGAGGTGGTAGGCAACGCCTTGTCCATGAGTGCTTCGATTGTTCGTGCCTTCACACTCAAGATCTGCCTTCGCTCATGAGGGCAGAGTCTGGGTCTCGAATGAATGGTAGAGTTGTTGGAACTGTCAGGCCTTTCCCATGTCGACTTCAGTTACCCTTCCGATCGCGTACGGGGTGTGCGTGCTTGAGACCTCCCTGCGTGTTAGACATTTGTGTACTGGTTTTAGTGATGGTGTCCTGTCCCCAGACGATTTACTGCCACACCTACAAAGCATCCAGCGCTTTGATCTTAAAATGTAATAATTAGGATGTTGAGAGTAGCGAACTATTTCGTGCCTTATATGGAGGTCATGGGATCAAACGCTTCCGGTGTGCACCTGTATCTACCTCACCTCTTTCTGGGGCTGACTTCCCTTATCCAGGGGCACGATCTCGTTCCTGTGATGTCGTGATTCGTGAAGTCTCAAGCCTACATACGGAACAAATTCATGGGTTCCGGATAATGTCGGTCACATTGATATTAATACAGGCATGGTGGGATGCTGATCATAATGCGACAAGATGATGCAAAAACGATACAAGCAGCTCAAACTGAGCTCGTGGAATACTCAGTGACTCAGCGTTGGCGGCGATTCATGGCTGCCCGACATGCGAAGCAAAACTCGTCGACTCTATCGATGTCCTTCTGGACTTCCGGGCCAAAATTCTGCGCCACAGGGACCACGATCAGAAACGAACCCATTTGGACAAGATTGAAGATGGTGATCATACTCTGATGCATGTTGGCTGTCGACATGACGGTGGGTGCAGGTAACTGCGCTCACAGCGACCTGAATTACAATCCTGGGAAATTGATAAGGCGATTGAACCAAGAATGCTGTTGGAAGGCAAACCATGATGGCCACCACCATATGTCGCTGGAAATGCTGCGCCGGATCTCAGTAGGTGATCGACGAAGGTTTAGAACACTGGCTTACCCCGCATCGGGTCCATCGAGTTCCTTCGCTATTAATTAAGGTAAGTGCCGTTCATGTAGGTTGATGCGCCCCATACACTCACGCTATTTGTTGGCACATGGTAGATTGTAGTCGGAGATGTGGCAGTCAGAATGTGTGGATGGGCGAATTGACAGGTGAACGCGGGTGCAAGAGGTGTGAGAGGGACCGTTGTCAAGGGGTGAAGGTGGGCAATCCTGGCAGCCATGATTGACCGCTTTTATGCGATTTCGGCCATCGAAAAACCAACAATATTGAGCGGTTCGCTGAACAGCCCATTTCGGTTCTAGTAGGCTTTGTATGCGTGCGATCAACAGGAGAGTCGAAACCACATGTCATCCCGTTCTTGCTGTAATTCCCTGGTTTCCGATGTGACGGGTCAAAGGATGACATGCTGTTCTTCCTGGGTCTTCCTTGGTTTTTTTCCAGCAGGTTGATTCGGGCCAGCTATCATGTGGCTGTCCCGAAACGCCCATTATCAGAATGGAGATCCATGCGAGCACGCACATGTGTGAAGGTCTTCGATGCAGCCTTCTACCGGCCAACGGGTCGCAACTGGATATTGAGGATCCAATACGAATCTACGCAAACAGCAAGACCAGATCTGCCGCGATAAGTACGGTTACTGAAGTACTGATAGGATGGGGATCCACTTTGACAGCTCCTAGCCTTCCCGCTCATTACGCATATATTGGGAGGCAGATATACACTCACGCTTACGACTGTCTACAGCTAGCAGCTGTTTTAAGTACCAACCCTATCATAATATGGATTCAATCAGTAAGTCTCTACGACTTCGCCCGGCAAATTGGGCAGAGTTCTTGGTTGTCCCAGGGTCCCACGAATATGTATCGGAAGAGTCCACGGAACATGTTATTTTGCTACAGCGTCCGCCGTCAATTCGTCATGCATCATGTTCGTCCCTGGGCATCCGTTTACACGCTGAGGCAGGCAAAAAACGTGCTCCTTGCAAATAGGACAATTGACCGATCCGGAGCTTACTAGTTTCCGCTGAAGCCACTTAGAATGGGATGTTCTCGGTCTGCGCCACATACTATCGCATACTCTCCTACTGTGATTGTGAGCCTCTGCGGGAGAATCGCGAATTGGCTAAGAAGTTTGACCAGATAAAGATGGAAGATTGGCGCCTGCCTTCCTCGAAGGTACTTGGCGCTGGAATTGCTTGTCGCAGGTGCCTGCGTCCTTGCGATGCCGTTAGTTCGTGTTGTATACATCACGTCCTCTGAAATACTCCACGCATTCGGGAGAAGCAAAGAGTCACTTGCTGCTGGTGACCTGGACGTGCTGACCTAAACATGAGGTACAGGTCAGGTGTGTGGGTGCATCCTAATGCGTCAACGAAAGCCACCCTTGACGCGGCTCGGAAGACTGCCATGCGAGGACAATGTGTTTCAGGAGACTGGTGTTCAGGTTTTCGTCGGAAACCGTCCAAGGTCAGGCTTCGGTTGATGTAAGGATATGGGACTGGGAACCTATGGGAAATCCAAGAATTTCGGGCATTGCCTGGCTGGTAGGCGCAATCTCGCAAAGTAGGATATGCTGGACCTTGTGACCTGCGGCTCCACAATCACGAACACACGAG
This sequence comes from Leucogyrophana mollusca, assembly GCA_021014945.1. Taxonomy (NCBI): domain Eukaryota; kingdom Fungi; phylum Basidiomycota; class Agaricomycetes; order Boletales; genus Leucogyrophana; species Leucogyrophana mollusca. The sequence continues at coordinate 76,206 of MU266363.1, forward strand.
TCGGAAACGGAGCTGATTGGCACAGCGACGAGTCAATTTCCGTAACACGCGGGGCAGCTTTGCATTTGCCACCCATCAGCGCGCTATACGAGCGTCACCAGTTTCGGAGCACCTATAGGAATGACTCATCAGTCAGAATTGCCGAACCTTTGTAAGTGCGAGATTCGTTTACAAGAAATTATCGTTCCGCCAGTTTCTTGTGGATGGTGTTAGCTCTCTACATGACTGCTTCAAATCTGACCTCTCGAGCGTGATTCACCTAGACTCCTGGAGTAAGCTAAGTGTCACTGTGAGCAAAGTTAATTAGAATTGGGGGCCCGATGTACCAATTGCATTAATACAACACGCGTAGAGTCCACACAACGCAAGCAGGTCGAAGCAAAGAATTCAGAGAATCGAAGAGGACTGAACAGAGGCTGGGTGTGCGAGTGGAGCTCAGAAGAAGATTGGGTAAGCCGGCAAACTCCGCTTTCTTGGTCCCAAACTCCTCAATTTCTTAGCGGATAAGATGGGGAACTTCAAGAAATCTCGAGTCGCAACTCCTAGCCTTGCTTCAAGCCGGGGGGATAACGGTGGGAGGCATCGAAAGCTGTAGTTTTTTCTGGTTGTGGCCGAATGTGAGTTGTATCAAAATGGCTTGATACATAGAAATCTGAATCGCGTTTCTCTATTATCAATATTTTAATCCAGTTACAAACCCGAAGGGGCTTCACACCTCTGATTCGCAGCGGTGACAAACGATTGCCTCATCTTTGAGAAGGTGAAGACACCTTGAAAATCTCCGATAACAGTTGCGAAAATTTCAGAGCGCGGGCTAGCTGAAGGCCGGCGTTAAATTGGATCATGACCTCGACCAACCTCGTCATTGGACTCGCTGAAGTCGGAGACATAGGATCTCGTGCCGCACGGCGCGTTATCGTCCATGCTGATACCCTTAAGTCCTCTAAATTATTCTCCGGGGATGTAGTCGCCTTATCGGAGGCGGATAACGGCAATGCAAAAAAGGTGAGAACCAGCGGATGCAAACTTATTTTCGCGGCTCACAATGGCTGGCGTTGTCTCGTACTGAGTGGCTAAATTCCCCCGCATGACAGAACTTCGCGGTAGGAGTCTTGTGGCCCTCACTCGAAATCCCACAGCATTGTAGGTACAATCTCGCCATGGATGCCCGTGCAACATGTTTGTTTTGCTAAGTTTGAACATGCGGTCTCATCGCTTTTGCTTTTAGCTATCTTGGTCTCTTCCTCTCTGCTCCTTACGGCTCGCCTGGCGGAAGGTACCAGGGTGCAAATTTTTCCCTTGTCTAGCAAAGCCGCAAGTAAACCGCCACTTGGACTCCCGTTGCTGCGGGACATCCAAGAGGCGAGCAGTATCCGATTCCGAGAACTTTCTAGAAGTAGTACAAAAACGCAATATACTGGGGCGCAAGGAAAGGGAAAACGACAGGATTGGCTCACCTTGCTGCTCCGAGAGCATATTGGTCAGTGCACACAGATTGAGGGCTTCTTCTACTTTCGCTGTTCTCCGGGTGCTCTGCTGACGCTATGGTATTTGTGATACAACAGTCAACCTCAAGTATCTTGTGTCGGCGCAGATAATCGAGTTGCTTTATGAAGGCCACCTACGAAGATTCTCCATTGAGTCGGTTGTCGCCCAGTCGTCAGCCGACTCTGTCGGATCCCTGACCAACGAGATTCAATCACTCTCGATCCTGCCTTCGAATTCCCTCTGGACTGCAGGGTGGGATACAGCTGTCTACATTCTCGAGAACGAGGCTGATGATCAATCCGTCGGTGCTCACAAGGCATGTTCGTCCACGCTTTAAAATAAGGAAGCACGTTTAACATGTGTATTTATCTGAGCAGCGTGATGTCGAGACGCTTCCTCACTTGTCAATTTCTGATGCTTATGCAACTGTTGGGGGCCTGAACAAAACAATCGCCCAAATACGAGATCTGCTCGAGATTCCGCTCACGCGCCCAGAACTCTTTGGATATTTTGGTGGGACTTTTTACGCGACCATAATTACTCCTCTGGCCGCTGGTGCCCTTACTTATATCTTACCTGTTTTCCTGTGATTCACAGGGCTCAAGCCTCCTCGAGGGATTCTCCTTCACGGCCCCCCGGGCACCGGTAAAACTCATCTTGCACGTGCCATAGCCTCCTCCACGAGATCATCTGTGATAGTCATAAATGGACCTGAGTTATCATCAGCCTACCATGGCGAAACCGAATCCAGGCTCCGCGACGTCTTTAAAGAAGCACGATCAAAAAGCCCGTGTATCGTGGTCTTGGATGAAGTCGACGCGCTGGTACCTCGAAGGGAGGAAGGGGCAGGTGGCGAGGTGGAGAAGAGGGTTGTTGCAACATTACTGACGATCTTAGACGGGATGGAGGATGGAGATAATAGTGGGAAAGATAGGGTCGTTGTGATAGGCACGACTAACCGGCCCAACGCCATCGATCCCGCGTTAAGAAGACCTGGGAGATTTGACCAAGAATTTGAGATTGGTAAGCACCACTGTTTCATTTTCCACACCAAATATCCATCTTTGTTCGTTTCCGTATCTATAGGGGTACCCGATGCCGAGGCACGTTTCTCAATCCTCGAAGTCTTGCTTTCCAAAACACCCCACTCGATATCGCCTGCAGACCTGCGCACCATTGCCGGCCGTGCTCATGGATATGTCGGCGCAGACCTGAGTGCTGTCATTCGGGAGGCAGGCACGATTGCGATCAAGCGATGGATGGATGTAAGCCCGGCTCACGATGCCAGACCCTCTACGCCTCCGGACTCTTTGACCTTGACATTATCGGATATCAATGATGCCTTGCCATCCGTGCGGCCTTCGGCTATGAGGACATTGTTCTTCGAGACCCCTCCTGTGCGCTACACAGATATTGGCGGTCAAGCTGCCACAGTGCAAAAGTTACGGGAAGCTGTGGAATGGCCCCTTCTTCACCCTGAGGCTTTTGCACGACTAGGGGTAAAACCTCCAAAAGGCCTACTTCTATATGGTCCGCCCGGTTGCAGCAAAACTGTACTGGCTCGGGCCTGTGCTACTGAAAGCGGTGTCAACTTCGTCGCTGTGAAAGGGCCCGAGGTAGGCATCACTCGATGCGTGTATCCACTGGAGCTGACAAAGCGAATGGATTAGCTCCTTAACAAATATGTCGGGGAATCAGAGCGAGCAGTAAGAGAGATCTTCAGAAAAGCACGTGCTGCCTCACCATCTATCATATTCTTCGTAAGATCTTTGTCTGCTCACAGTGAGAACGATTGCTGATGTTGCCCCCAGGATGAAATTGACGCTCTTGGAACCTCTCGTGCGTCAGACGGCGACAGTGGGGGCGCTCAGTCGCACGAGGGAGTGCTAACTAGTCTGCTAAATGAGATGGATGGTGTGCAAGAGCTTGTCGGGGTCACTATCATAGCTGCCACCAACCGACCTGATGTCATTGTATGCATACACCTGTTAAGTCCGGGTCTTCCACTAACTACTTCGTTCCTCAGGATTCGGCGTTGATGCGCCCCGGTCGCCTGGACCGTATTCTTTACGTTGGGCCGCCTGACCAGGAAGGCCGCGAAGAGATCCTCGCTATACGGACGAGAAAGATGAGCGTCGAGACCGGGCTGGACCTGAGGGAAATTGCGAGAATGGTGAGCTTTAGTCATAAAGTACTTATTCTTGTTGCTTGATTCTGATTAACCTACTTTTCCTAGACTGAAGGCTGTAGTGGAGCAGAGATATCTGCGCTGTGTCAGGAAGCTGCTTTGTTGACGATGAAGGAAGACATTAACTCTCCCCATGTACGTCACCTTTTACACACATCTGCTACGGCAAACTCAATCTACCACAGGTACCTCAACGTGCGTTCATCGCCGCCGCAAGAGCGATACAGAAACAGATCACCCCCGATGTCATCGAGAAATACCAGCGCTGGCGAGAAAAGAATGGTCTGAGGAGCGTCTAATCCCGTTACATTCGAAAACATGGTAACGATGACTCGAGCCGTGATGCATGAGATCTTGCGACCATGAACTGTCATCGAACACTTGTGAAGTGTATTATTGCTGTGATGGATAACTGTGCAGGAAGACACGCAGCCCTCCCTTTCCCAGCATACCAGGAGAATATATGCCTCCAACCCCCAAAGAGGGAAGATATATGTCTGCATTATACCAAGAATCTTAGAGACGGATGAGGGAGACAATAACCAGTAATAAATCTTCCTGTTCTGAATCATGCCTGAAGGCCACACCCGCCTCGATCGACTGACGACAGTGATGTATGGTGGTCTGCGCTGTATCGCAGGCGCTGACACTTTGCGTCGACTCGTGCATTGGTACTTTAGTCCACAGAACATTCAGTTTCTTGAATCCACACTATTGACGGCCAATATGCGTGCAGAAAAACATCAGGCAAACCCTTTGTCACACTGGGACTCCAGTCCAGCGCGGTCCGTGTCCAGTTGTTCGCATTGACAACTCAAGAACCTAGGAGGGTATATGCAAGTCAGGCTGCCATCCTACGAACGTATGTATTGACCGATTTTTCTTGAGAAGGAGCTCGGATACGTTGCTTACCTGCGTGGAAAGGTGTGCAACGATTTGGGAGTACCGGGAGCACACTTGGGCTGTGTCAAAGGCGATGTCAGTCCAGGTTGCCTGCTTTTCTATACAGTAAATATATGAGCGCGATGTCAGGGAAGGATTGAAGTGGATGGTGTGGGGAATGCGTTTGTTCAAGATGCATCACAAGCCTGAGCAATTTAATCAGATCTTGAACCACAAGATTGCTCTAGCAGTGTTTCTGGTTTGCTTCGGGCTCCACCTTGCAAAACCGAGAGTCAATGCTAAGTTTCCTACTCACTCGGCTCCGTGTGCAGAATGTTTGCTTTAAGATCGCGCTGCGCGACTGCAAACTTCATATATTTTCTCCGAGTTAATTGTACCATGTCAGCACGCTCTGAGGGGTGTCGGGGAAGGCCAGACGAACAGCACGCCTAAGAACGGAGAGGGAAACATATCTCCATTGTCAGAACCATCCTCTCGACCTTTCTGACATACTTTCCGATCGCTGTGGCAAGACGATCTTGCTCGATCGGCGGAGGAAACTTGATTTCTAAATCGTCCTTGAAGGTTTTGTCCATCTCTTCCGCCGAGATCCTGTCGAAGAAAGGCGACATAACGAAAGAAAGAAAAACTTGAAGCTGAAAACCCACCCCTGGTCTGCAAGGTCGATTTCGCGCCGTTCTTCCCAAATCGTGACGAGTTTCATCCATTGTATGCACTCTGCCTTCAAGCGATTGAAGATTTCCTTCTCCGGATCAGATAAACCTGACTGGAAATACACCTGGGAAGCGGTCGAAGCATCTGCAAGGCACCCCGGAAAGTAATCATTCATGCGCTTAGGGAGGAGGCACGACTCTGGTGCCGACCAAAGATAGTGTATGTGCTGATACTACAGTCTCAACACAGCAGAGTTTTAAGGAAGCAAAAGACCCACCAGTCGACAAAGGTTGTAGATGAGCAGGACGTAAATTTTCCGGTCCTGTTCGTTCTCACTTACGATATCCGCAAGGCGTGTTTCCTCCTTTTCGTGCAGCAGTCGAGCCTTGGTACCCTGGCCTTGGTAGAACTTGTTCCATTCCAGGGCATCCGAAGCTTTGTTAACAACATGTTGGCGGATAAGGTCGACTTCTGCGAGAATGTTGAGTGCATCTGGTATTTGTCCTAACTTAAAGGTTGGGTAGAGTATGTTGCGGATGGCGTAGAAGAAAAGAGCCGGGGGTGCATGTTTGTCGGACATGATGGACTTGTCGGTGATGATTGTTGAGAAGTGATCTGATAGTGGATAATGAGCAAGGTATATTAGGCGTTTCAAACATCCCGACGTTCAGATGTAGAGGTCTTACCGTATATCTGACGGTGGCCGTCGGCGTCATAATCTGGACCGCTAACGTTCACGGCTTTCACTAAGTCTATGACCTTTTCCATCGAATCAAAGGCGAAATGCGGTTGGTTGACGCGGCTGTTTCAGCGTAATACGTATGGAGGCTGCGGTCACGAAACAACATAAGGGTGTGGTCTTGGCTCGGTCAATGCCACAAAGTTAGACCCTGCGTTAGGGTTAGTAATTGAATGGACCACACCAGTACCTCCTAGCAAGATCTTCTGACGATAAATGCGAGGACTGGTAGGGTTTCTAGCATGCCGTGTCGAGCGGGTATGACCGTGACTGGGATAGCTCGTCGCAGTGACTGTGAGGGTGCAGACCAACAGAGTCAATCTGGACCCTGGGTTAGGGTCAGCATAACTCTGACACCGACATTTGGCCGAACGTTCCCCTCAAACGCTCTATCTTGGTATCCCGTACCCTGCCCAGTGCCCATATTGCTGGCAGTGCTTATAATGCGCTGGACCTGCGCTCGGCGGCCGTTGCGATGTGAACATGTCCTGCACCGTCCCAGCACCGAGACCCATTGAGCCACTAGGGAAAGGGTCAAGACGGCCTTTGTCTCAAAGAACACGACAGAAATGTCCGACTTTGTTTCTTCTGTGACCTATATATCCTCTTCCTCTTTGAATTCAAAAGCATCTTTCCCTTTGACTCTTCACCCTCACCATCTCTCGTCTCCCAAATCAAATTTCCTTCACACTGCACCAGGATGCAATCGAACATCGAGCGTGCCCTCAGCGACCTCGTCGTCTTGAAGCAACCTATAACTGTCGCCAATGCCTTCCCTGCATACATGCGCATCGCTGGTTTCACTGAGGTCTGCAATGAAGCCATCACGTCATTCGAGCACGCCATGGACAAATATCCATCGCGTGCACCCAAATCGCATATCGTACCCGCGAAGAAGATCAGAGAGTTGATGACCGAGTACTGGACGGATAAGCTTGGCGTTGGCACTACGGCGATGATTTGCCCTTGTGCTAGCTGTGGACAACGGATCATCGTCGCGAAGGAAACTCTCGAAGAACTCCAACATCCGAGGAAGAAGCCTCCCGGTGGGTTGCTGTCAACCATTATCCATTACCTTAGACTCTGGCTCACGCTGAACACACAGCGAAGACAAAGAAAGCCCGGCGAGTGCGCATAACGCGCGATGTTTGTGCCGCCCCGGCACTCGCTGACCCCTACGCGCCGTCCACAAGCGCCTTTGGACTCTGAACCGCAAACGCGACCTGTTCTATTCTTATCTCTCCGTGCGGTTGCCTGCGCAGTGTTGCTGTCCATCCCTAATCGAATTTCGACCTTCCGTGTAGCATTTCTATACCCCTTTCCTGTCATTCAGGCATCCCATGCGCTCGACTTATCTAAATTACGCGACGACTTTGCGACGGTTTATATATTTGACCATCTATCCGCCTACCTCCTCTATGTACTCATCCCATTCAAACTTACACTCGAAGTCTTAACTTGTATTTGTACTTGGTCCTTGTTCCTCCTGCAGTTACCCAATCGGTCATAACATCCGCCTATCTCCGAAGCCTATAATTGCCGCTACCTGTCCATCCTCTTCTTTTCTCTCTTCAACCCAGTCAAATTGGCTCCTCGAAGTACTTTCTTACCTTCGGCGTGTAGCCTCATTCCCTGGGAAGAGGGATCTGTCTCGTTCGTTCGCCGTCACTGATGGCAGCTCATTGTGTTTTCCGTATATTTGGAGTACAGGACGCCAGCGCGAGCAGACACATTTTTCGTATGCATCATGTATGTCAAAGAATCATAATTTTTAACCAAATCGAACGATCGTGGCTAGTCGAGACTAGGAAGCGATGGTAGCCCTCTCTTTCCCCATGTACGCCACCTTTACCTTCCTTCCTCCCAGTCCTTTCGCCACGATCACCTGTTCATCTCCCGGCACGATGTCCACCCCATTGTCACTCCACTTGACTTTATCGTCGTCAACACTAAGCACCAGTCCCTTCACAGGCCTCTTGGCTTTCACACTAACTCGATCCCCATCTACAGCTATATCCAACCCAGGATCGGTGAATTCAAGGAACCGGAAAGGCTGTGGCCAGTCAGAGAACCGCGACAACACCTCGCCGCTTTGGAGACATCGCAGCCGAGCGGCGACGACGACAGAATATGACGTCGTCGCGTCGGGGTTGGCGTTGCTCTTGTGGGGCGGGCAAGGGCAGCGCACAGACAAAAGCTCAGTTGACCGATTGGGGAGGAGAGTCACGCGATGGGTTTCGGTGTGCGTCCAGTCGGACTCGAGGTCGACGCATTGGATCTCCAGCTGTGCATCGTGTGCTTGAAGGGTGCTGTTAGCTCCCCAGACGTCGATCTTGGCATCGATGCTCTGGAACGCGCCAAACTCGTAGTACTAGCGCAGAGGACTAGTCAGCACTTTTGACCATGGAGAATAGCGTAAGTTGCTCACTTGTCGCGGTCTGTCGTTGGTCTTGTTTTTGATTACCTATGTGGAGGAGTTGAAACCTACCGCTGAGCAGAGGCGGAAAGCAAACCCACTGTTCGGAATACATTGACCGTAATTGGCTTCAGCTGCCTCGCAATCGAGTAGTACACCGGCTTAGGACGGAGCTACACCACACGTTAGCGTCAAACAGCACACAGTCCAAAATCCGCCAAAACGCACGAAATAGTCCGCGATGGCCCACGATGTCACCGGCCAACAGTCATTCAACTGCCACACGATCGCGCCCGCCGTCTGCTCTCACATCAGTGACCTGTTTTCGCCAGACTATACTATAGCCCAGCATTTGAACGCACATATTCCCTCCCTGGTCCGCGCCAGGCACGTCTCCACGTTTGATATGCAAAACCCACCGCCTCGGACTGCATGATTTGGGTATTATACACATGACTGGCGGCAAGGCGACCTTATCATCAGCAGTACCCTACCGAGACGCGAGTGAGCCCCGATGAAGACGTACGTTTCAAGGTCACTCGTCAACCTGAAGTTGTCGTTCATCACGACTGCGAAACGCCGCTCGAAACCGCCTGCGCGCGTATGCTGCGCCATGATCTTCGATTGGGAGTACCTCTGCTCCGCACCGACGCTCTCCGCCGCGAGCCAGTACTCCACCGTGCGCATGTCCGGGAACGACGGGATGCCGAATTCGCTGGGAGGAGCTTAGACTTATTCGGGTTGACCATCGAGAATAAAGGACCACGCACCTCACGAATCGTCCGCCCATGACGTCGTACTCCTGGTACGCTTTCTCCTTCCCGGCCCATACGTCCCACTGGTGGATGTCGCCGACGGTGGGGTCCGCAGTGTCCCAGCCTTTGCCGCCGTACGGGGAGCCGCGGTGGTAGGGGATTTCCGGGGAGGTGAGCTCGGAGACGACAGATGGGAGAAGATGTTCGTGGATCTTGCGCGCGGGGAGCTCGCCGATCCCTATAGAGCAAGATAGTTCATACGCGTGTTCTATGCAGATGTTAGATGGGATAGAACAGGCGGGTACGGACCTCCCCATTGAAGCACCTGTTGGTAGTCTGGACGTCGATTAGATGGTGACATGCGACCGCCCTCGGACATAGGACTAACCTTCGTTGTTTCCGCAGAACAAGGCCATCGCGGGGTGGTGTCGAAGTCTCTTAACGTTGTCCACCGCCTCTTTACGCACGCTGTCCAAGAACGCATCGTGTGCCGGGTACACACCGCACGCGAACTGGAAGTCCTGCCACACGAGGATGCCGAGTTCTACATCCACCACACAGTCCACAAGCACAAGCAAAACCCACGCAGCCGGTTAACCCAATGCCTCAGAAGAACAAATATCAGTGCCCACCGTCGCAGATATCATAGAACACGTCGGGCTCGTACACCCCCCCTCCCCACAGCCGCACCATGTTCTGGTTGCCGTCCCGGAGTAGCGTGAGCCACGCGCGGTACCTCTCGTCGTCGATCGTGGTGAGGAAGTTGTCAGCCGGGATCCAATTTGATCCTTGGATTCGCAAAGGCAGTGGGTCAGGACGTGGCCCGTACCATTAGTGGTCGGGTGACGAACCTCCGATGAACATGCGCACTCCATTCACTCTGAAGAGAAAGGTCGTTCCCGTGCCGTGGATGTCGGGTTCGTCGAGGGAGTCTTGGATAAGGTGGACGCTGCGGAAACCGACGCGCTGTGAATGGGCATCGATAGCCTGGAGGTTCTGTGTGGTGTCCGTGGATAGGCGGGTGGTCAGCAGAAGGAGCTGTTAGAGTGCAACCCCGAGACCTACGGGGCCTAGCAGAACCACGTCGACGTTGTAAAGAACCTGGTCACCACATCCAACAGGCCACCACAGCTGAACCCCACTGCTCCCATCAAATGTCCACTTCACAACCGATTTCAAGTTGACCTCTTTCTCCATCCCATCGCCTTCGCTGGAGATTACGGTTTCTTCCCCGAGCGCGACCACCTCGGACCGGATCGACTTGCCGTGCGTGTCGCTGATGCTGATCTTCAAACTGGAAGCTTTGCCAAATGCACCTTGGAGGGAAACGTCGACCTCCAGCGCGGTTTGGGCGGTGTCGCTGGTTTCAGCTGGAGCTACGTATGCGCGAGCATAGACTTCGGAAATGCGGGCGGTATAGGAAATCAGTGAGATCGGGCGGTAGGGTCCACAGGTCATCAACTCTGGGCCCTAAATAGATATGCATCCATGTCTCACGGCAACACGGAGCTGTGAAAGCGGGCCACTCACCCAGTCCCATCTGTCCAGAACAGTGCTCGAATTCAGCGCTATTTGACGACAGTCGAAGAGGCGTACATACCTCCAATCATATTGCGCCTTCCGAACGTACACTCTACTCGGGTCCCCGAGGTTAGCTGACCCGGCACGCACAGCCCCGAACTGGGCCTCGAGCGACTTGGCTATCAGCTTCGCGGGCTTGAAATGTAGTAAGATCGTGTTCTCTCCTCCGAGGGGACGGACTGGGATGACATAGGTGCGGAACTGGTTGTCACTCCCCAGAATTTTGGTCCCGTTCTGGAAGTAGGGGTAAGTGTAAGTCAATGGGAGCCAGATTATACGTACGAGGTAGACGTCGCAGAACGTGTCGAGTCCTTGGAACTCTATTATGGAGTCGGCGCCCGCGAGGTTGTGGGGCTCAAAGGAGCTCTTGTACAGCCATTCCTTCTCAGCGATCCCTGAGATTGGCGATACAGTCAGCATCAAGGTGTACGTGATCCCAGATCCTCAGACTGGCTGCATGATCCCATCACACAGACGTAGTCCCGAGCTGGTGACAGACTTACACTGGACTTTATGTTCGTTGAATCCGACGTAGGGTTCAGGTATCTTCCCGGTCTTCAGCAACTCGACATGGATTTCGGAAGGAAACGCCTGGGTAGGGAACCAACTATCATTGACATCCCCAGTGTCAGTACTCGCGTCGCCTAATTCATCAAGAACCGAGATCGACGGATCGCGGCGTTGTTTCCATAGCCAGTTCTTGTTGAGCTGTAGTGTTTGGACCTGCATGAAGTCTTTATCGCGCTCGCCAGAAATCCGGATGGTGGAGGAGCGCCGACATCATGTGTACATCCTGAGAATCTGGTGACTTGATAGGAGTCTTGTGACCAACGTGGAAGACCAGGTTTAAGTTTTGCCGAGTGTGGAGATTGGAGGCTGAAGTTATGACTTCTCGATCCAAGATACAGACCCATATTCCGCGACAAAGGGGAGACCGGAACATTACCTATGAAGCACGGATGAAAGCAGTCTCCTTTGTGTACCTCACTCACAAACGATAGCCAACCTGTCATTGAGATGGAAGTACAAGTCATCGCGTTCAGTGGCCATGACTGGGTGGCGGGCAACGGATAGATCGACTCGAGTAAAGCTCTCACGGTTTTACGGGTGATAAAATGCTCAACACACACGGCGATAAGTATAACAACCGCGGGTTCAGGCAGTTAACCCTGCCGTCGTATCTGTGGGCATCGGATTCTGAAGCTCGAAGGTTTTAGTCGGCCTTCAACTCGGAGTCGATGTCCAAGTGGGGGATTTCGGGGTCCCGCACCTGGCCCTTTGACACCGCTGTTCATTTTTGTGCCAACTCGGATCCGTCTCGCCAGACCTACTTACTTCCTCGATTCCCATCTCATCTCGAGGCAGAACGTATTTGCGATACCAGTGACCCTTGATCGCGCGTGACTTGATAGGTCCAATGTTATGCGTTGGCTCCTTGCATAATCTCGCACCACAATGTACACCACCTCGTCGCTGTTCCTGCGCACCCTTGCCGAAGTCGGCATAACCCATGCCTTTGTCAACTGGGGGTCCGATCACCCAGCATTGCTCGAAGACCTTGAGCGACAAAGGGTCGAAAGGGGAGACACCTCTCCCAAGATCGTCACTTGTCCCAATGAGATGGTGGCGCTGAGCGCGGCTCAGGGGTACGCCCAGGCGACTGGAAGGCCCGCCGCGGTGATCGTTCATGTGGATGTTGGAACACAGGTGAGAACGAGTGGCATGTAAATGGTTGGGGTTGTTATCCAACATGCTCTGTAGGCCCTGGCAGGGGCCGTGCACAACGCTAACCGAGGGAGGGCACCTGTGCTCATCTACGCCGGGGCATCCCCCTTTACAATGGAGGGAGAGCTCAAGGGTTCTCGGAATGAGTGGATCATGTGGATGCAAGGTGTGTTTCTCAGGAGGGTGGTCTCGTGAGGCGAAGATGAACTAAATTGAATCTCATGCTGCCTAGATACACACGACCAACCGGCAATTGTGCGCCAGTACATGCGTTATACAGCCCAAATCAACGCCCCTCAGAATGTACCGCATCTGGTCAGACGAGCTCTGCAGATGTAAGCTACGGATCGAATCTGTCCGCTTCACATCTCGTTCGTGCTGATGGCGGGACTCCAGCGCTACAAGTGACCCGAAGGGGCCCGTTTACCTCTGGGGACGCAGGGAAGTAATGGAACAAGAGATCGATCCTACCCTCATGAACACTCCTACACCTCTTCTCAAGTGGCCTTCTGTAGCACCGAGCGCTCTATCACCCTCAGGTACGCCCCAGTCGCTCGGGTGCATTCGAGTCTTTCTCATAAACCGCGTCGAGCAGCCGCGTCCGACATAGCCAAGTCTCTTGTACAGGCAGTGAACCCTCTCATCGTCACTTCCCATCTCGGCCGAAACCCCAGCGCATGTGCCGAGCTCGACGTGCTAAGCCGCTCACTCGCCATACCCATCTTCGTTACCTGTCCATCTGCAGTAAATGTCCCTTTCTCCCATCCCAACTTCATCGGCGTGTCTTTCCTCGCGCCCGGAACGAACACCCCCTTGCTGAAGGACGCAGACGTCGTCCTGGTCATAGACGCCGAAGTCGCATGGATCCCAATGAACAAAGACAGCAGCGGGGCTCACGAGCGCCCAAATGACAACGCGAAGGTATTTGTGCTGGACAGCGGGGACCCACTCAGGGAAGGCATCGGCATGCACCACATAGATGCTGACCTGGTGTGCCGCGCCGATGCGGGGGTTGCGCTGGGGCAGATTTCCGAGCTCGTCCGCGGTCTAGGCGAGGCGGGGCTTGCGAATGCAGCTGTGCGTCAGCGGTCTGAGAAGATTCAACAATTGCGCCACGCGTGGCTCGAAAGCATGGTGAAAGTAGAGGCATTTCCGGCCACTCCGTCCACGCAGGCTACACCCCTTGCGTACACCAGTCCCCAGATCGCCGCCGCTCTGCGAAAAGCGATATCCGCTCGCTCTTTCTCGCCATCGGGGACACTGTATCTGAACGAGAGCATCAGCAACTACCCGGTCACATATGCCCATATGCAGACAGAAGTACCAGGTGGGATGATCGGATCTGGCGGGTCGTCTCTCGGATGGGCACTGGGCGCCAGTGTCGGTGCGGTGATCGGAGGCGGGGTAGCGGGGAGGGGCGATCGGGGACTCGGTTTCGACTTTGTCACAGCTATCGTCGGTGATGGGACATTCTTGTTCGGCGTTCCCGCCAGCGCCTTTTGGATGGCGCGGAAATATGAAACTGTCAGTCTCTCCCTCTTTGGAGTCTGTTGTCGTACATTTCATACCACATCTCTGATGTCTTTCCTTCTATCAGCCGTTCCTAACCGTCGTGCTCAACAACGGTGGGTGGAAATCACCCAAATTGTCCATGCTCGGTGTCTACCCGCAGGGTCTCGGCTCAAAGGTGCAGGGGAATCAGCTAACAGTCGGCTTTGGCCCCGACATGCCGGATTATTCCCAAATTGCCGTTGCGGCATCTGGCGGTTGGGCGTGGGGGAAGCGAGTGAGTGCTGGGGGCGTAGGTGCGAAGGAAGCCCTAGAGGAGGCGATGGCGGAGGCGGTGAGGGTGGTTGTGGAAGAGCGGAGGTGTGCGGTGTTGGATTGTGTTTTGGAGAGTATCTGAACGCTGGGTATGGGCTAGGCCAGGTAAAGAAGGTCACTGTTCTCGATGTGCGTTTGCACTTATCTGCATCGGTTCCGTCTGATAGGGGTGGGTTCAATGTAATTCTAGCGATGCAATGGGTATCTACTCTGACACTGGTGGCGTGAGGGGAGAACCTTCTTCGGTGGTCCTCGGTGGCTCTGTGCACATGCGACCTTCTGCTCATCCTGGTCGGTTTTGCATTACATGGAACGAGCAAGGGGGTTGATTGCCTCCCGCCCATCCACTGGCCTCGTCAATGACAGTCAGTCCATGGTCTAGTGTACCCGCCGATATTAGCCTCGGATTTGGTTAATGGCCCACCCCGAGCTCTGAGTGTCTTCCACACGGGGGTCTTGTACTAGGGAGATGACCAAGCCAGCACCCTGGATGAGAGATTTGTTGTGATTCACCACCAGCAGGCGAGACTCCGATCACCGCTGGTTATGCCGGCTTCGGCTTGTATATGTGGCAGGACCCCAGATAACTTATACACGACTTTCATCTACACGCCAACGCAGCGCCCCCGACGTCCTCAGCAAAGATGGCAGATCCTTCAAAAGCAGAGTCTGAGCAAGTATTCAAGGTGCTGAGAGCGCAGAAAGGTAACAAGGTTTGTTATTAACTTTAATTTTAGCTCGAGCCAGCAAGTTCAGTCAGCTAACATTTATCTTGTAGATGTGCTTTGATTGTCAGGCTCGGAATCCGACATGGTCAAGTGTGACTTTTGGGGTGTACATTTGCCTTGATTGTTCCAGTATTCATCGTAACATGGGCGTACACATCAGCTTTGTCCGGTGGGTAGTCCGCTCTTGCACCCGACCGCGAGTTCTCATGATGAAAAACGCAATCATCCGCAGATCTACGAACTTGGATAGCTGGCAGTTAACTCAGCTGAGAACCATGAAAGTTGGAGGAAATACGTCCGCCACCGAATTCTTCACCCGGCATGGCGCTTCTGCCTTGTTGAGCGACTCGGACCCCAAGAAAAAGTATTCAAGTAGAGCTGCAGAGCTATACAAGGACGAACTCGCGAAACGTGTGAAGGAGGACGCTGTCAAGTACGTCTGATATATCGCCGTACTTCCTGATCTCTCACTGAACCCCCGCACAGATTCCCTACACGAGTTGTGGTGGATGGTATGGATGCTTCCCCGGCGCCTTCAGCAGCTGCGCAAGGAGAGGATGATTTCTTCTCTTCTTGGGATAAGCCCGCTACCCCGAAGTCACCCGCCACTCCTTCACTTGCACCCACCTCCCCTCCCATTATCGGACGCCCTTCCTCTACGGGTCCTACAGCCTCCCGCACCGTGACCTCTTCATCTCTACGATCCAACTCTACTCCCGCTACCAGCGGACCTAATAAACTCGGCGCTTCGCGTCTTAATTCGTCTAGCTCCGCAATCACATCGTCTGCCGCTTCTTCCACAGCCCCAAAGAAGTCGAAGCTCGGTGGACTCGGCGCCAAGAAGGCTGCCGCGCCTATAGACTTTGCTCAAGCTGAGAAAAAGGCTGCTGAAGAGGCGGAGCGTATAAAGCAACTAGGATATGACCGGCAGCGGGAGGAAGAAGAGGAAAGGGCTAGAAAAGAGGCCGAGGCTGCGGCAGCTTCTGCGCGGCTTCAGACACAGGCGAATTCTGTTTCAGTGGGAGCCAGAACAGGCGCTGAACCAGGGAAGGTAGATTTACAGAAAGGTAACAGCCAGGACTTGGAGAGACTAGGAATGGGCTTCCGTAAATTGGGCTTTGGCGGTGTCCCTTCGCCCACTACTGCCCCGACCAGTGCACGAGCGAGGTATTCTTGGCCACCGTCCTGTGCTCACAGTTAACTAACTCATCGGATAAATTCTCTGCCTCTCCAGCCCGTCCGTTGATGATGCACCCAGGACTGCCCGAGACAAGTTTGGCAACCAGAAGGCGATATCGTCTGATATGTATTTTGGCCGAAACGACTACGATCCGAACTTCGTCTCCGAATCGCAAACTCGTTTGCAATCTTTCCAAGGCGCGACCTCGATCTCTTCGAACCAGTACTTTGGGCGTGATGAAGAGGAGGAATTTGAGCGTAATGGCGGCGCTGATGGTGGGCTGTTAGGCGATGGCAGCTTGGCTGGCCTTGAGGTGGCTGCAAGGGATGTGATATCGCGAGTTATGGCGAACCCAGACGTGCAAAATGTAGGAGATAGCATCAGGACAGGAGCATTAAAGGTGAATGCTGAGCTTATCGAATTGATCCATTCGATCACTAACTTTTCTTCAGCTCTCTGATTACTTAGCGCAAATGTCTCAGCATTGATTTCGATCTTTGCCGTTTTACCGCAGGCGTGCTTTTCATACGTTAGATAATGGTCTCCTTCTTTACACTGGACTTCAAGGTTACGCGTTAATACTTGTTCGTACACGGGAAAGTTCGATCACGGCTTTGCCAGCATGTCCGAGTTAACAAAGCTTCTGACTGAGACATTGGACCATGTCCCGACTCCAGATTTGCTTCCGCGTCTAAATCTGGGAGCGTTTGTTTGGCAACAGCCTCTGAAATAAACAAACACGTCGCAGGCCGAAATGGATCCAGTTCACGAATGCCACCATGATCAGATTCATCCTCGTCCAGGTCTGCCATCGACAGCGCGAATCTCTATGCGTAGCTGACCGGTGCTGTAGAATCGCCAGGGAAAGACTCGTTTGTCGAAATGGTACGTACCTTATGACGACGACGAAAAGGTGAGCGGGCGGAATGATCGAGCGGTCGTATGCTGGAGACCTGACCAATCGACGCACAGGTCAGACTTCGAGGCGAAGTGCACAGATTAGTTGCTCCTCGCGACCAGAAGTACCAGTCGAATTTTGTTGAGGTAGGCTCGAAAGCCCGGCGAAGAATTCGCCACAAACTGATAGCGTCGTAACAGTTCAGGAACTACAAAATTGTCTACCGACGTTACGCTGGACTTTTCTTCTGCGTCTGTGTCGATGCCAACGATAATGAGCTCGCCTATCTAGAGGCTATTCACTTGTTTGTTGAGATTCTTGGTAATCCCCGTCCATTCCATCTTCGTTGGGATGTTCTGCTTACGGTACGCTTCACAGATTCATTCTTCGACAACGTGTGCGAGCTGGACCTGGTCTTCAATTTCTACAAAGTGGGAACTATACCTCCGTCGGGGATTCTTTACTCACGCTGTTGGGACCAGGTGTACGCCATTCTGGATGAGATATTCTTGGCTGGGGAAATAGAAGAAACGAGCAAAGACGTCGTACTATCACGATTGGAGGAGCTAGAGAAGCTGGAGTGACAGCACAAAGCTTTAGGCGCGTCCACTAGGTATTTGGTCGCTGGATAATGTGCACGGTGTCAGTGTTCATTTTATTCACGCAGCTCTTTTGTGTGGTTTGCTATAGTATTCGTTCGTAATCTCCGTTGTACCAGAAGTCCCGCTTGCCTTCCATCGCCGGTAATCTACTTATCAACCTTGGTTCACGTCAGCCCTCGACTGTCATGTCTTATATTAGGTCGCTTGCAAGAGGCCACGTCGGCCCCCAGCGCCGTTGGAAATCGCACGTCCGTGTTCCATCAACTTTTTATAATTGCAATACTCGCCATCATATCTCAAGGGTACCCGGAAGCGCACTTGGATAACACGAGGGACCAGACTTCTATGTTTGCTTCTGAGCTTCATGGTTACCTCCTCCTGCACGTGAGTCAGACTTCGCATCTCTGCCAGATATGAACTAAGTTGTGATGGCTGGCTCATAGGCAGGATTGGGCTGTTATTGATTAAGACGCTGGGCGTAGCTGTGCTAGGCCGCATTGCTCAGATCTCGGCGGGAACCAACTCTGCCGGTGGCCACTACCACAAGACACCCGGAGCTTTTTGTTCGCCAGGCTATTATCCCGAGACTTGTCCGACTCTTGCCCGTAATTCAAGAATGCATATGTGCAATGACCGCACTGCAAATTTCATGCCCAGCCGGCCTCGCTTAACCTTTTGGCAGAACCTGCCACTCAACCCAGTTGCTCTAGATGGTTGTCGTCGGTCCGCAAGCCTCTTGCGACTGACTTTCCTCACAACACTGACGTTTTGATCTTTGCGCTTCTGGTGACTAAGTACTTATGATGCAAACCTCGAAACCTTTCCTAATTTTAGTCGCGAGTTAAGTGTTGTTCGCATGGCGCTTGGAGGGAACGGACACAAGATATGCAGACGACAACCGTTGTCCGCAAGGCTACTCGGAAGCGCGTGCATCGATGTACACAAAACGTCAAGATCGGAGCGCGGTGCATCAGCGGGAAAATGCGCGGCTTCTACGAAGCACTCGCTCCACCGCGTTCTTGAGGCTAATGCCCATGAAGAAGCTGCAGTTATTCCGCTACCTTGTGAGTGGCTCTGCGACCCTAGGGAGAACTCCTCCGGGTGGAAAACGTCACTGACCCGAAGGCAGTACTCCCTGATGTCAGGGTGTCATTTTTTGAAATGCAGGCCTCCCTGAAGGCGCACCGTTATGACGGCCTGCGAAAAAAACAAAGCGAGACTTACGCAAACTCCAAGGCTTTCCAATACCATATGGTGACGTTCTCCGCGAGCTTGTTTAACTTTTTGACGTTTCTGCTACCATTCTTAAGGGTCTGATTTTGGACAGATTTGGAAACATGAAACAGTGTCGTGTCTATCATCATGCTCGGAGCATTCGGTGTGCACTGGAATGACACCAAGGAGAGGCTCATCTCACGAACTAAGCACTCCGCACTTCATGGGAGAGTCGGAAATAAAAGTATCCTGGAACTTGCGAAGATAGGCTTCGTCGTGTGGTGCCGACATGATTGCCAATCGTATCTTCATCTTTGGATGGCCTATGCCTTCGAGCTGTGGGACGGCATGAATTCTTTCTCATGACAACTGCCAGTGGCGGAAATACCAAAGTTTCAACTTTCAAGTACGTGTTGCTCAAATTTGAATTGAAGACGCACCTACCTATTAATATAAGCATCACAGGAATCACACCTGTACGGGCCCCATCCAAGAGCTCCTCGTTGGTGATGCCCACCTGTGCACCTACCCGACACTATGTAAACTTGCTTGCTACCAGGGCTGGTCAGCCACAACTGTCCAATGCTCAACCGACGGATTGACACGCCCCTGACTTCGGCGTCAAACTTTTAAGGTGGCAACGGGAATCTCACACGCGAATGCCACATGATTGTCGCGTGTGTATTCTCAGACTCCGATGACAATATCAAATGTCCCAATTCTGCTCGTTTCTTCCTTCTCAACGCTACGAGGTCACTTTTCAGGAAGGCAAAAACTTGAGGTCCCGAGGTTGGGTGATGCGGCGCATAAGATGAAAGGCGCAAGCGGCGCAATCGTGCCTATCTGGATCCGGAATGTTCCCGGGCTCCATTTTTCCAGGTGGGGGGTATTGTCACTTCCACAATCTTAAATAGTCAGTGACCCATTCTGGGTTTGACTTTGTCAATATAACACGAGCTTTGGCTTGCTTCTTGACAGCACGAACAGAATTTCCGCCCACCCGTCACTTTCACTCAACGCGAGTTATTTGTTACCATATGATGCTTTCCTACTCTGACATTCAATTGCTCCTTGATAGGGATACAGACGCTGAACTCAAACTTCGCCGGCCGTGGTCACGTTCCCCAATAATCGTCTGACATCTTGCACGCTGCAGAGTGCAGACTGTGAGTCAAACCGTTCTACTCGCTCTTACAAACCATGATCATCTCTCAAGGTAATGCTGGCTCGTACATGGAACTCTCATTAGAGGCATATCGTCTCATAGTGAAGTATGTCGGCAACCGCACGGACATTTGCTCTCTATGCAGGGTGTCGAAAGGCTTCCAGCGCCCAGCAGAACGTGCCCTTTACAATACGATATATGCGAGGAACCCTGCCGACGCGATGACCCTATGCAGTCTCCTTGGCAAACAATCACGACTGGCCATCATCGTCGAAGCATTGACAATATTCATTTCTGATGAGGATCGTAGCGGTGACGCCGATCGCACGGCCTTGCCAGACGACTTCTGGCCCATCATCGCCCGCGCCTTGCAGCGAACGACCAACCTTCGTTTCCTCAATCTTCACCTGGATTACATCGGTGACACATCCACAGCCTGGATCCTCACTGGAAGTACTTTCCGCTTGCGCACTTTCCACTGCGATCTGCAATGGGACCCTCACCTCGTATCATTCCTTAACCACCAGCCCGATATCGTCGATCTATACATCGTAGACTACCCAGTTCCCGATAATGCCACTCACGCCTCGTCGTCTCAAACACCACCCCTAGAACCCAATGCCCTCCCTAATCTGTCCACTCTGGAATGTACTTTTACGGAAGCCGCCTGCGCCCTCGTCCCAAACCGTCCCATCACCCGACTCAAGACCTGCTTTTCGCGCACTCGTTTAGCTGAGAAGCGCGAAGAAATGTCGTATTTATTTTCGAAGTTGCCGTTATCCACGCGCCCTCTTCACTCTTTTGACATCGCGGACTCGTCATATTCTGAGTCGTTTTCTATGGAGCTTCTTTCTTCCGTGATCAAACTCCAAAACAAGGTTCAAGGCTTGCGCTACCTAGGTACACTAGTGCTCCCCATAAGTGGTTCGGAGGTATGCCCGATCTCTGCATCGTTGACCTTGCGCTAATTGTAAATCTGTCGTGCCTTTCCCGACGTTATGTCACAAAGCGCCTGCAGTTTTATGGGCTGCTTAGACGACTTTCCCTCTTACAATGCGTCGAGCTCGATGTTTCTGAATGGGAGCCAACCCCTCCGATTCCTGCAGGAGTACGAGCTCTTGCGTGCGAACTGCGGCTATATTGCCCATCAGTGCAGCGGGTGATCTTCGTCAACGACTTCGAGAGGACTGTGATATCAGTCGTACATGGTATATGCGTACTGGACTGTGATACCAACACGGAGAATGTATGGAGGGAGATGTAAATATCTAGGTGCGAGTGGCGTTACCTACAATTGGCAGTCCCTTGACTCCGCACAGGATTAGACACTGTTATCACGCCTGTGCCCTCTTTTCGTTCATCATATTGTAGCAACATAGTTTCCTCCAGTATCCTTACCACGTCAACATGATCCTAATCGTGTATTCAGTTTGTCCTTGCCATGGGTAATTGCCTCCTCAATAACGAGGGTCGTGAAGTTGTGCAAAGGTATGTCCATGGACAAACACAACTGGACTGGCAAGGGAATTTTTGGTACACGCATTTCCAACGTGCCCTTCCCTTCCTCGCTCTTTCAAGCTTGTGCTTTCGAATGTAAGCGAGATTGCAACTTTCACACATCTCACGTTCTCCTTGTTGACGGGGCCCAAAGTTGTGCGCGTACCTGAGCACCCGCTTGCAGGTGTGTGTTACAAGCTCGTCCACGTTGGCGCGACCCTTTCAATCCTTTTCAGGTTGGCACGGAGCATAACCGACGCAATAGAGAACGACCGATCAGCTGGACGCCCAAACTCGCCCAAGCCGGTCAACGCGGCTTGGTCGATCGAGGTTAGTTCGAGCGTTAGTTATATTCATCTCTTCGTTGCCACCCGGATCATATTTTTCATATCTCGGTGCACGAGGCCTCTTCGATACATCCCTCAAATCCCGATGCGATACTGTATTCTATTTCGTGGCAAGCTGATGGAAGAACAGTGCATCGTCCCCTCTTCCCTCGAAGAGTGGAACCTTGTAGGCGTAACATCTCCAGTTGGAACTAATGGAAGCATAGAAGTGGGGGAAAGTGAGTTAGGGTTATCTGCGCTGTGACGACCCTTTGCTAACCAGGAACGTGCGATCGTCGCTCAACATCCCTTCTCGGGTGTGAGATATCCCACATGTGCCTTGGTTGATGTTTCCTTATGGCGACTCGGAGAGAGTCTTCGTAGCTTTAACTTTTTTACATACGATTCAATCGCATTTGAAAACAGATTCGTCAACCCTCGCATCAGTGGCAAGTCCGAGGACTGTTCACACCGACTTGGGTTTGGGGCTGTATTACTACCGCCCAAGAAATTTATGCCTTGGACAGGTCTCTTGAATCCTGGCGTTTTCTCAGGAGTCAAGGCTCAATATTATTCTTCAAGCTGCGTATGAGCATGGACACCTCTTCGCTCCCAAGTCGAAATGACCGGCTAACATGGGTATATCATTTCTATCGTCTGATAAGCACCACCGTACGCGTTTATCAACTCAGTACCAGGTTTCCTCTGTCTCGCATGTCTTTTACCCGAGGCGCCTACATCATCATTATCATAGGTTCTGTGGGTGGTGCACCATAACTCATATGCTGTCAACGAGGCTCCACTTTACAGCACCTCTCCAACTTGAGGTCTCGCTGAACTGTTCCTCTCAATTTCTTTCAATTTTCTAATTGAAGGTAGCACTCTGGATTGGAACTTATAGGTCTCTGGTGCATCTGATTGTGTACAGTGTACTCAGTGAATCTGAACCATTTCGTGACTGCTCATCAACATCCACTGGGATATTTGGAAGGCCCCTCCCGCCCGATTTCTCGGTCGACGTCAGCGTGTCAGTTTATGCGCCACGCTACTTCGGGACGTCACCGTATTGGCTAGATGACGTCATGACCAAGCAACGTCATTCCAACCACTACACTTTCCAAATCCGGACCCCGCCTCTGAGGAGTATAAGTACGAGGTCGCAGCTTTCAGGTCTTCACTATCAACTTGTACCCACTTCTACCACTCAATACATACTCAAATACCAATCCTAGAAATCAATATGTCTTCCCAAGAGCCCAGGTGAGCTATCTTCTATATTTTCAATCACGGGCATGCAAGCTTACCCTTTCTCGTAGCAAGACCTCTGGTCAATATCACTCCCTCAAGGGCACCGTTGTAGAGACTGTGTGTATATACTTGTCGCTGGCGTCCAGGACGTCCCCTGACACGCGTTTGTAGATCGGTGATTTGACAGGTGCTCAGACCTGGACGACGTCGGGCAAAGAGGAACACGCTCAAGGCGAGGGCGAGTATAACGCTGCCCAAGCTAAGGGCTACGCAGAAGGTGTCGTCGACAGAGCTGGCGGATACAAGGATTCCGTTGTTGGCGCCGTTACCGGCGACAAGACTCAACAAGCTTCTGGCGAGTTGTTTCTGAGCCCTGGTGAACATCACGAACTCATTATGTTTCACAGGCAACGCCAGAAACGAGAAGGGCCAAGTTCAGCAGGATCTGAACAAACCCACTTCATAAATGTTCATATCGAATACTGTCGATTATACTTTATTGCACCGGAAGATAATATGTCGCGCTGTAGTAAGGATAAATGTATATCAATTACACGTTGGCATTCAAAGTCACCACTGCAGGGAATTGATCAAAACCAACACGGTTGCGCCGATTCTATTGTAATTACAGGATTATCAAATCATTTTCTTCTCTAAATGATCATAAAGGCATTATATCCATTCGCGTGGCTTTTTCAAGACCTCCATAATCTTTGTTTCCTCACTTCCTTCATCCGTCCCCATATCAGTCATATACTCCCACCTTGCGGTCTCTGGGAGGCTCATCAAGATACTTTCGATGCGTGCAGAGGGCGTTTTCAGTCCAAACTTGGTACCTCTATCGTACACCAAGTTGAACTCCACATATCGACCTCTGCGCAGCAGTTGCCACCGCCTATGTTGTTCGGTGCTTGGGAGGGGGTTTGTGCGCTTCAGTATCGGTATATATGAAGGAAGGAAGGCGTCCCCGACAGTTCTGATGAACGCGAAAATATCTTCCGCCGTCCTGGGTCTTTTCGAGTCCTCCGAGAGGCGAGCATGCTTTTCCGTGCTCAGATCGTCGAAGAATAAGCCACCAATACCACGAGTCTCGCTGCGATGGGGAATGTAGAAGTATTCGTCGCACCATTTCTTGAACGCGGGGTAGAGCTCGTCGCCGTGCTTATCACATGCACCTTTCAAGGTATTATGAAAGTGCGCTGCATCTTCCTCGTATAGATAAGATGGGGTGAGATCAGAGCCGCCTCCGAACCACCAAGCTACCACTTTTGCTGGTCCCTCCTCGCCCTCTGCAACTTTCTCCGTGATCTCGAAGTAACGGTAATTGGCGTGTACAGTGGGGGAGTGTGGATTTCGAGGATGGACAACAAGACTGATTCCAGCAGCGAAGAATGGAAGGCTGCTCTGGCCGTCATAAGGGATGGTAGAATGATCAGCGCGCATCTCTTTGATCGCGGCGGGGGGTAGCATGCCATGCACGATCGAGATGTTTACGCCAGCTTTCTCTAAGATCGTCTCTTGTGTATTGGACGATGCAAATATCGCAGGCGGAGCCGAGAATACACACGAAACCCCCTTCCCTCCTTGAGTGCGCAACCACGAGTCGCGCTTGAATTGAGGCGCATTGGGATCTAACCCTTCAAATTCGGAGACTATCCGCTCCTGAAGACCGAAGATATATTCTTCGACCTGCTCGCGCATGGACTTGGCTTCAGGAGAATATTCCATGTGGCAACTGACGGTGGGACTGGCGATTGGGCTATTGGGCAAGACTGCGAGACGATTGGGTCCACCTGAGTGAAGCCACGTGGGGCTGTCATTCTGTTCGCTTAGCTAATCTGTCTTCTTCCAGTGAATTCGCACTCCTGCCTTCATCTTACAGGCTCCCGCTGTAGTATCCTTCGCTTTATTGTGTATCACTAGCTTTCTGTACCATGGATGCCCGTCTCCGCCGTGTAAACAAGGAAATTGCAGGTATGTTTAGAGTTGCTCGATGCAGCCGTGATTCTCCCTGACTCGCGGCGGTAAGACTGCAAGAACGATAGATCTTCCAATATCCGAATCGACCTCATCGATTCTTCGCCTTTTCACTTGAAAGGGTCATTCCCGGGTCCACAAGATACTCCTTATGAAGGAGGCCACTTCGAAGTTGTCAGCTACATTTCTGGTTCGTTTTCGAGGCATGAGACTTATCGGCGCCACAGGATATCGTGATCCCAGACTCGTATCCTTTCCAGCCAGTCAAGATGAAGTTCATCACCAAAGTATATCATCCAAACGTCTCGTCTGCGTCTGGCGCCATCTGCCTCGATATACTGAAGGATGCATGGTCGCCAGTCTTGACGCTGAAGTCAACCTTGATCTCGCTTCAGTCGCTGCTATGTTCTCCAGAGCCAAATGACCCGCAGGATGCGGAAGTTGCGAAGCACTACACGACGAGCAAACGCAGTTTCGACGACACGGCAAGATACTGGACACAGATCTATGCTGGAGGACCAGGGTCACGTGGGAAGACTGAAACGAAGGAATCTGTTCGAGACGAGGTGGCCATCGCTGGGCTGGAGAAAGCGCACGTAGATCAGTTTGAGGCTCTCGGTTTCGAACGGGGGAAAGTCGTACGTTTCTCCCCCGCGACTTTCATTGCACCGAGTCTTATGCGTGTTTGTTTCCCGTAGATCGATGTTCTGCGGCGGTTGAACTACAGAGGAGCGAACGTGTCGAAGATCACAGAAGATAGGATTGTCGAGGAATTGCTGAAATGATTGACTTTGGTGACGTCAGCATACCCTTGCATGTCAATGTCCTCGTTCCCTTTTGTGGTCTTCTTATCAATGTCATCGCACTTGACCGCTTTTTCGCAGCGCTCGTGACGTTTACCCGACTGCACCCGAATGCGATGGACTTTTCTCTCGTCGCTCACCGCATCACAATGTAGCCAACATGTTTTTCATTGCTCATTGTATTTCGCTGCTCTCGGGCCGGAGTCCATTGACAAAGTCCTAACTTGATCGATCTTGATCGACTCTCGACAATGTTGCCACACCCCATGCCCTCCGCTCCGAATCCTCAGTCGCAATGATTCCTTATCGAGAGATCGAGCACTGATCATCCCTTCCTCTACCCATGGGCCCCGTTTTAATTTGCCACGCACAGTCCGCTGATTACCAAGTTTCACAGCGGAATGCACACCAGGTCACAAACTATCCGCCAGCATACTGTGACATACTCGCGAACGCCGAAGCGTACGAGTATGGCTTCGAAGAATCGCCGTTGACTCAATTAGAGGTCTTCTTGGTATTTTTGCGAGGACTCAACAGGTGTGAAGTCCGCTGAATCAGGCAAGTCAACTAACAGAGCAGTCCATCACCGCTCCGGCAGTCGTAAACAACCCCAACTAGTTCATTGGTAAAAGCAATGATCCGCGAAGGATTGTATGAATAGCCTCTATACGAATAGGAAGAACATTGACATAGTAGTCCCATCACACCGTAATGGGAATGCGGGGTGCTCGATGTACCTCAAACTATAAAAAGGTTAAACGGTACATGGGGATCAGATAATGCCTCATGGACCTGGAATAAGTGTAGGAGGGTCAGCTTAGGTACTGGCACTGAGTAATAGGCGTCTGTGCAGATGCATAATTAACAGGGGGATACGTGAGAGCGCTAGAACGAGCGCCAAATGAAAGGCGAGCACCGCCGTGTCCGCGTCAGACTGCTGGGAAGGGCGAGCGGCGACGCTCCGCCCTACTATATTGGCTATGAACCAAACCACGCTGTGCCAATTTCGAAGGAAGGTGGCACTCGCAAGCTTTGGACTCATAGAACATAGTAAGACGGAGAGACACCGCAGACCATTCTGCAGGAGTCGGAGCGCAAGACTTCGGCCCGCGGGGGCTCTGTGATAAGAAGTCAAGAAGTGGAAGATACTCCAGAGGAAGAAGGGGGTGGGGGAAAGATATTCCATTGGGTGTTATTCACAAAAATACACTAGGGGGTTTATATAGGGTAGCGAAAGAGTGTGATGTGGGTGCCAGTGTTCTCTCCGAAAACCTCCACTTGTTGTCACGAAATTTACTCTGCGTGAGCTATCATGCCGGATCAGCTGACACCCATTCGGGTTGATCTGTAGAACAGCCTAAGCACAAAAGGAAAACAAAGTAAGTAAGAGGGACGGCATCCTGCACGTCAATAATATTGAAATTCATAAGATGTCAAGCCTGCAGGTCCAGCCTTAAACGCACCCTTGCACACAGCCGATATCAGCACATCTGACTGTCTCAAGGATCGGCACCAAGCAAGAGAAATCAGCGACTGCGTGGAGCAGCATAGCCCACGTGAATTCTGCTTTGTTCTATCCTATCGCATTGCTTTTTTACGCTGATTTTTCGATCAGACCAGGCGGGAATGCACAACAGTACGATGAAAGCTCTACGTATGCAAGTACTCTCCTGGCGAGATCAGTGGGCATATTTAATGCTGTGTCCTGCGGCGTGTGGAAGCGTGAATGGCGACAGATAGTGAGCAAGTTCGGCCGGACATCAGAGAAGCTCAAGTAGTTACCTCATGGTCGAGATAAATACACGTTGTACTCCGAAACAAGAGAAAAGGTTTCCTTCAGAGAGAAAGATCGAGGAGGAATTCTTTGTGCCGGAAGGTGCACCCGTGGAGAATGGAAGATTTTGGGAACCGCCACACCCGAAAGCCAGATCGGTTGTCCCTGGCCGCCGGAATTATGGATTCCCTTGCACTTGTCTAGCCCACCAAGGCCCCCCTACATCTCCCTGCGCCTGCAGGCGAATAACTGGGGGAGAAGTGCCGTGCGCTGGTAGAACAGGCGGCAGCCTCAGAGATACGGTGAAAGCTTAACCACTAACGCCTATAGAGATTAGTGGACAGCCTTAGCCGATGAGTGGGGTCCGACGTTACCGTGCCTTTGTCTAAATCTCATGTTCCGGCCAGCCGACGTCGATGGAAGCTCAGATGAAGAACTTGGATTGTAGGTTTGGAGGAAGATACAGAGATCTTCCGATATAACCCTCTTAAGGATTAAAGCAATGGAGGTCTCCACTGGAGCAAAAAATTGCGAACTGGCATACCCACGTAATTGAGAGGGGCAGGGGGTAGAGATGGATAATCGTGCGTCAGGCCTAGTCTTTGGGATTGACAAAGGGGCGCTGCTATGTTGGCCTGCGGCCATGGGGAACGCAAATTTCCACACGAAATGGTCTCATTGTCTAATAAAAGTCTGCATCTGCCGTCAGCATATCGTTCAAATCGATGAGTATCCGGCCACCTACCCCATCCTGATACATCCTGTCACAAAAAGAGAATAAAACATATAAAATACCCACACACACCGGCATAGCCCGTCGCACTATCAGTAGGCCCCATGCGCGCTTGCAATTAGCTATCTTGGGCGCTTCAAAGCGACATCTTCATACGAATATACTCTACGGAACCCTTGAAAAAACGGTCTCCGAAAGACACCATCCCCCGCTTGCGGTACCAGTCGGACTTCGCTAGGCGGGCGTCGCACCATATGACCTTCGCCCCAAGCTCTGAACCAGCTACTAGGAAGGCATGCTTCAATAGCGCTGTCCCAATGCCCTGCCCTTGGTAATCAGGGTGACAGGCAAATTTGCGAAAGCAAACGGCAGGTTCGCTGAAAGCAGTCTGCTGATCTGTAATAGCGGAACTTTGCTCAGAAGCGGCTGTATCAATGAAAACTGAGATGACTGCAATCGGTTCATCGCGCCCAGGCAAGAAAGCGCCGAGATGGATGCCGCTGTCATCTTCGGGAAGTACGACGTAGGACAAATCCATTTCCGGCCACAGTACCGAATGTCTGAGGGACATCGTCGCCTTTGCTTCGATTGGCCGGATAATGATTTCACTCAGCGCACCCGCTGTAATGGAGAGGCGTCAGAACTTCAGTTTTCGATTTTTCCGTGCTCGAGGTCACTCACTATTAATTTCCTCGCCTATAATATTTGACATCGTTGGGGAAGAGACAATGGCTGCGGGGGTATAGTGCCTTGTAGAATTGTTGCGCGTCGCACAACCACAGAGCAACCTTGATTTTCAACCTTCTTGCGACCAGTGAGGAAGCGCTGACAAATCACCCCGATCAGGCATGTGACAACGTTTGCCGATTTTAATCTTTCGTCCTGGTCATGAAGTGGACTTTTAACAAGGTATGAAAGCGCGGTAAGCCCACTCTTATCGTATCAGCTACTCACACGGGTTACGTGGTCGTTCCGAGGGCTTGGTGAGTGTTCTAAATGGCTCAGGTTGGAGCACCATTACGGCCTCCGGCAGATTGACAGCAACCCGGCTCGTTGTGGCTGGGGGGTTTTGGGGGAACCAATGCTTCTGTCAAGTTCAACCTCACGCAACAATTGTACATCACGACATACGAAACGCTCGTCACCGCTTATGTACGCCACACCTTCCAGATTCTAGCGCCAGAGGCCAGCCTGAGCCGTCAGCATGGCGCCAGCATCTGAGTCGCGACCCGCTACCGTCGCATCAATTGAGTGGAAACCTGCCAGTCGGGGCTCCTTTCAGGAGCCACCTCCTTTGAGAAAACTTTCAAACGAGGTTCGTTCTTCTCCGCCACAATTCTTGATCGTATCAAACTCCACGCCTGCTCCGGAAAAGAGTGCCTTGCTTATGTTCAAGATGGGGCTTTCGGATCCATCCGCGCGCTCGTTAGAAGGTGTTCCATCTGCTTAATTTCATCAAAATTATCCTGGATATTTCCATCGCTCATGGTGGCGCAGATTCAAATTCTAGTCAGCCCATCCTTCCGGAAAATTCCAGCTCATTTTCGCAATCGAAGCCTCATACCCCAATCCCAAGCGTTGGCCACCGAGAGTTCTCAGGCTGTACTCTAGGTTTGATGGGCTTTCTTGCTTATTTTTGTGTTCCTCTCATTTTGTTGCCTATGACGTTCATCTGTCAGCTTCAAACTCGGACGCTGTACAACTCATCATATCGTGACTTCCTTTGTTCTATCCTTCCATGGGGGGCGAAAGGAGTGATGTGCCCTACTTCGCTGACCCTAAAAGTCCCATCATTTTCGTCGTAGCGAGACACGGCGACAATAGCCTGATCGACGGCTCGGCGCTCAAGTATTTGCAGCACCCTTTGTCAAGCTCTACTCGCAGAAGATTCATTGTACGAAGCGGTGGTAGTTGTTGGTCAACTCGCATTGTCGGGCGGTCCGGGTCCTGCGTCTTTTGTGGTGACAATGTGCGCTATCAAAAGCCAAGGCATCTCAACTAGCACTCCGATTCCGTCCAGCATACGGCCATCCTCGGAACACGTGTCAGGAGACTGCCTCGTGCTCGATTCAGTTCCTTTCTGGTCCAAGTGCTGATCTGCCCCTGAGCGCCACGTTGGAGAAATTGCTGAGCCTGTAACATTGTACGTGATTTGCGAGCATATTCGTGGTCTTTCTGTTCTGAAAGGATAGGGTATGCTTCTGTCCATAGATTGATTGCATGCTTCGGTGGAACATCCTTGTTATATAGGTGATCCCGAGCCCCCGGTCACGGCTCCAAGAGCGATCTTCACCTTTAGCAAGTCACTGAACAACGACCGAGGTGGATAGACCCTTGCCTCGCGTTCTTCCCTGAAGGAGCCTGAAGGGCGTGAACGTCGGTTCTGATCTCGCCGCAGCTGCGGGGTCCACCGAGCTTATCTTCCAAAGTTTGGTTAGACTTGGCTGCAGGATCAGAAAAGCCCTAGGCTAAATATTAAAACGGTGCGTGCATTTTGTGCGGTGCACATTAATGGCGACCGCGGCTTCCTTCCTGTAACAATAAGCCTATCGCATAATCACGCTAAGACATTTAGTCGCGACCTGAAACGTGCCGAGTCTGAGATTTTGCTTAAGTTATGGGACATCTTTCTTCTAGGAATCATGCTCTATAGGGTCTGGCCTAGCGCCACGCTGAGTCTAACATGTACATTCTGAAGGTGGTACAAAGCGGTACCTCAGACCGCCGTTGCTGGCTCTTTCGCTGCCAATCTATCCACCTCGTTAGCCTCTTTGTCATTCCGAGTGATGGAACCAGGGGTATCAGAAGCAGGAGCCACTTCTAGAGAATTCTGACCCGCTTGGCTATCGCCTACGCACTCGTTCACCTTGTCTGCAACCAGTTTTTTCCGCGCCTCAAACCCTCCCTCGTATCCGAACCATCGTGATCGGGGACAATGGGGCCCTCGAAGCAGCAAGACACAGAACCCAAACCCATACAACGCCATCATAAGCACCGCGCATGCTCGCCACCCGTGCTGCACGAAAACTTCTGTTCCCACAGAAGTACCCATCACCTGCCCAATGAATAGCTGTGCATGCACACTCAATACGAGGAAATCATGTCAAAACTATCATAACTCACTGATAGGATCAGGATAGCATTCAGTCGCGCACGAGCTGACGCTGAAATGCTGTTTTCATGCATGCAATCAACTTAGACTGCATAAAATGAACACTCGACGAGGCTTACCTGAATATCGCGGTCGATAGCGAAACCTGCTGCATTTGTCGGGCAACATCCATGCCAAAGCAAGCTATGATAACAGCTGCCACATTTATACCGCCTGCGGCAACTTGAACTGCCGCAAAGACGAGTAGAAGGATGGTTGCGACCAGCGTGGCATACCAAGGTATCAGCCGGTCAATCAGGCGCCCGGTAAAGGGACCCACAAGGACTCCCAACCTGACAGTAGAATATATTTAACATGAAGATACCGACACCGAAAACAAACACTCACATCCCAACGAGGCCGAACAGACCGATCACAAGTCTGAAGGTACAATCTTGTTTAGCGGCGACGCAGCCCTTACGCGAAGAATGCTCACGTTGAATAGTAATAAGGGGGCCCACCAAGTAGGAAAGTGAGCGTCACCCAGAATGCCGTAAAACACGCGCTCGAGGCGATGTTCATGAGAGCAGTCTGAACAACAAGAGGTTCCGTCACTGCATACTATAAGGACTACGTCAGCAAAGTGAAACAAAAAACAGTAGTCTCTTTGCTGCACCTTCGCCATTGAGTACAAGATCTGCCAATAAGTGAGGTCCCGGTTTTTGGCAGGATAATCCGGCAGTAAAAGATAGGCACCAGCGAGCACAAAACACTGTACGCCAATTGACATGTAGTACACTATTCTCCAGCTGGCGAAATTTCCGATGACGCCGGCAAGAACACGGGCGATGAGCACGCCAAGCATCAGCCCAGAAAGTACAACGGAGAGTGCAGCAGCACGACGTTCAGGCGCGGCCAAATCGGCGGCGAGCGGCATGAGGATTTGAGGGGTGACGGTGACGGCCCCAATGAGAAAAGAAATCGCTTCGAAGACTTGCAGGTTTGATGTGATTGCAAGGGCGATCGTAAGAGTCATTGACATCAGAACCAACAGCAACACGAGCTGTCTCCGCCGGACGAGGTCACCCAATGGAGAGATGAGCAATAGACCAATTGCATAACTGTTGGAGTTTTGATAACGCAGTCCGTTAGAGTGGGAGGGATGCATTAGCTATGAGCTTACCCTGCTTGAACCAACGTGGGGATTCTGTCCACGGAGAACTACTCAATAGTTCCTGGTGGGGGGGATCCGATTTGCGCACCTTGATACTTCGTCGTAGGTCACATTGAAGGAATGAGAGAATTCGACTACAAGCAAGGCAAAGATGAGGGTAATCCCAACATTGGAAACTCTCAGTATAGACGAACTCAGCAACGGTTGGCAGTAATACAAGTTGGCGACAACTGTGGGTAAATGGAGTCACATCTTCAAATTTCTCGTGCCGTGAAGGGGCTTACTGAAACTACAGTCATTTACGTTGTGAGCCCTTTTCCAGTCAAGCAAACTACAGAAATCAAAACATACGTGCTCGCGAAACCGAAGGATGCATTGAGAAGTAGACCGAAGTGGAATGGCTTTTCGGGGTCGTAACGAAGTCTTTTGGGTATTGGTATAAATCCAAAGTCCATGGTGTGGGTAATCGACATGTCACTCCCATCCTTCGATTCCACCGCGACCTCACGGGCAGGCTCTACGATCGTTTCAGTAGGAGAGGTCGACATCGTCCAGGTTTACAAGAACCATGTATGAGAAGCGCTCATTGGTCAAAAATCGACGTTCTTGACGGGCAAACCTTTACGAGTTGACGTTGCTGACTCGTGCTGGCCGAGCGGCCATCAGCTTAAAAATGCACCCTCATTGGACGGTGGACACCCACGATGGTGTCAATATTATATATTTGCGGAACGGAAGACCTTCGGAGTTCTTGCACAGCAATCCATCGGACTTGCTTCGGCACGAGTAGATCAGACAACGATCAACATCATATAAGAGCATACAAGTAATGCGCTCTGGTCTAAATGCTCTCTTTTGCTCTATCTATCATGGTGTGTTCCTCCTTCTTCTCTTCGTCAAACGCTGGGGTAGAATTTGTCACCGATATGGTAGTGGTCGCCAGACCTTTCTCCGAGTCGCCGCCAACGTCCTCAGCGGATTTCGGCCCGCCACCTTTTCTAAACCTCAACCCTCCTTCATATCCAAACCATCGATTGCGCGGGCAATGCGGCCCCCTCAAGAGCAGGATCCCAAGCTGCCAGGCAAACCATGCCATTGCCAGCACAGAATCTGAACGCCAGCCATGCTCAACGAAGACTTTTGTTCCGACAGAAGTGCCCGTCACTTGCCCAAGGAAGACCTGTGTGAAGATGAATGAGCGATGGAAACATCGATTGCGTGATTTCAACGAACCGACATGATCAGCAGGGCATTTAGGCGAGAACGGGCTGTCTCGGAGATGCTGCGGGCTAGTCTTTAAAATAAGGGAGGGCAAGAACATCAAAGTACATCACCTGAACATCCTGGTAGACAACGACACCTGCTGCGTTTGGCGGCACACGTCTAATCCAAAGCAAGCTATGACAACAGCTGCAATGTTGACACCACCCCCGACTGTTTGCACGGCCTGGAAGACTAGTAACAGCACTGTTGTTATCAGCGTAGCATA
This sequence comes from Leucogyrophana mollusca, assembly GCA_021014945.1. Lineage (NCBI taxonomy): Eukaryota > Fungi > Basidiomycota > Agaricomycetes > Boletales > Leucogyrophana > Leucogyrophana mollusca. The sequence continues at coordinate 110,379 of MU266363.1, forward strand.
CCATGGCACAAGCCTGTCGATTAGGCGCCCCATGAATGGTACAACTAACACCCCCAACATCCCAACGAGGCCCATTAAACCAATGACCACACTGCACATTGACCATCAGGGAAATTATTTCCAATCGGTGATGGTAGCACTTACGTGGAGTAATAATAGGGTGGTCCACCGAGGAGGAAGGTGAGAGTCACCCAAAAGTTCGTATAACATGCACTGGCGGCTATATTGATCAAAAGGATTTGGACGACCAGAGGCTCCGTGACGATGAATTTGAACATGGACCGGAACAATGAGAAGTACGATAATTGACCATTCCTCGAGGGATAATCAGGGAGAATAAGGTAGGCGCCGATAAGCACCAGACCTTGAACTCCGATGGACATGAAGTAGACGATCCGCCAACTGGTGAAGTTAGCAACAACTCCAGCAAGTACCCGCGCGATAAGGATCCCCAACAAGAAGCCCGAAAGCACAACCGAAATGGCAGATGCACGGCGTTCCGGGGGAGCAAGGTCAGCTGCCAGTGGCATAAGTATTTGGGGTGCCACAGACGTCATCCCTACAAAAAACGAGACGACCTCAAAAACTCGCAGGTTGTTTGTAATCGCCAGTCCAATGGTAAGACCCGTCGAGAGCATCACGAGCAGGATGATGAGCTGCCGCCGGCGAACCATGTCGCCAAGAGGCGATATGAGCAATAAGCCGATTCCGTACCTGTGGTTTCAAAAATGATATGAGCTCTCTAGTGAAGCTGTCGAGTCTTCGCATTGCTTACCCTGCTTGTACTAAGGTTGGTATCCTGGTTCATATTAATTTCAGTTTCTTGATAGGTGTGAAATGAATTTGATTATACCTTGATACTTCGTCGTATGTGACACCAAATGATTGCGACAATTGTACTGTAAATAATATTGAGACAAAAGAAAACTGTGGATATCAGAAGAACATACTCAGCAGCGGTTGACAATAGTACAAGTTCGCAACAACGAGCGTACTGCCTATCCCAAAAGACACATTTAGAAGCATTCCAAAGTGGAATGGTTTCTCTGGGTTGTATCGCAGCCGTCTTGGGATGACGATGAAGCCGAAGTCCTTGGAACGCGTCGGAAACGCGGATATGACGGTTTCTTCATTATGAGCGTCAGTGACGATCGGCGCCTCAATCACTGTCCCAGTAGGTGAGGTCGCCATAGTGCGCAGAGAAGTGGGAGACGGGACACCATTATGCAGGCTCTCCAGGTTATATATAACCACTCCTGGCGGAATGTCCGAAGAAGACCGCTGCAAGGCATTTTGAGAAACCTTGAAGTAAGCGGGCACGGTCACGATACAAGAAACATCCAACTCTGTGCCATAACAAGTTCCACGAGTGATGGCTCGGAAGTCAAGCTTCCAGCAAAGACAGTGGCCGTTCAAAAACCCAATTTGAGTGGATCACCTGGCCGTCTTCGGCTGATCCACAAATAGCAAGTCTAAGGCGTCGAGCTATGGCATGAGTGGCTCATCGCACAGATTGTAAACAGAGATATACGCACATAGCGTACGTGTGTAGCTTTAGAGCATAACCAGTTGTCAACTAGTTCACTCAGAATTGAGCTCGCAGGGAAGCTGCGGGGTGAAGCTGAGGATTCATGTATCGGGCATTGGGATCCCTGATGGGGAAAACAACGCACCGCCACCAAATAATCATGGTCACTACATAGCAAGCAGATAAGAGTGTCATAAGTAAGCACGTAGGTAGAGGAATCGGGGGTAAACAAGGAAGCTCCCGTAGGCGAGAATACATATTATTCTAGAAGTAATGCGGCAATAATGTACATAGATAAGTATCGTGTCAGTAAGAACCTCATCCAGTATCAAACAGTTTCCGATTTTGTTCTCCCCTGGGAACTCTCCATTTGGACTGGCAAATCGGGCGGCAGCGGCTGAGATACTGGCCCGGGAGACAAGTCACCAGGGGTGGTATTGCCACTGGGGGCCTCCTTCACGGCGGCTGCACTTTTCTTAATAGACAGTCCTCCTTCGTAACCAAACCACGTGTATCTTCCACAATTAGGGCCTCGCAGAAAGAGGATGACCAACTGCCACCCATACCACGCCATGGATAGGGCCGAAGCCGCACGCCAGCCGTGCTGAATGAAAACTTTTGTGCCCACAGACGTGCCCATCACTTGTCCGATAAAGAGCTGCGAAGGACGTTAGTGCTATATAATATGTATGGGCGGCAGATTAGCATACCGATAATGTTAACACCGCGTTCAAGCGTGATCTTGCCTCCACGGATATGCTAAGTCAAGTTTGAGCCATACAACCCATAGCAAATGACAAAATGCGGTGACCTGAATATAGCTGTTGATAACGAGACTGTTTGTGCCTGCCGAAAGGCATCAAGTCCGAAGCAGAATATGACCACGGCTGCTATACTGATTCCCCCGGCAGCAGTTTCGATGGATTGCAATACCAGGAGACACAAGGTGGCAATGAGAGTCGCATACCAAGGCACCAAACGGTCTATGATGCGGCCAACGAACGGGCCGGTGAATATGCCCAGCCTGCAAAGGGAAGGGTGCAGAATGAATTAAAATGGCGCAATATAGAGCGCCTGAGCCCGGCTTACATCCCTACTAGGCCCATCAAGCCGATGAGCAACCTATAGAGCAGCCAGTTAGTTCAAAAATGCCGCCAACACCAATGGGTATCTCACGTGGAATAGTTATATGGGGGACCACCCAGCAAAAACGTGAGTGTTACCCAGAAATTTGACCAACATGCCATCGATGCTATATTGATGAGCGAGGCCTGGATAAGTTTTGGTTCGGTCACCGCATATTTTGCCAGAGAGCGCAGTATGTCGAAATACGTCAGGTCCCGGTTTTTTGCAGGATAATCCGGAATGATCCAGTAGACACCGCTTAGTACGAAGCACTGTACTCCAACAGCCATGTAGTACACGACACGCCAACTGGTGAAGTTTCCTATAACACCAGCGACAACGCGCGCCAAGAGAATCCCGAGCATTAGCCCCGATTGGACGACAGACACGGCAGCGCTGCGGTGTTCTGGAGGGGCCAAATCGGCGGCGAACGGGAGGAGTATCTGAGGCGTGACATTGACGACGCCGAGCAAGAACGACAAGGCCAAGAACACTTTAAGGTTTCTGGTGATCGAGAGGCCAATAGTCAAACATATCGTGATGGACGCAAGCAGTAAGATGAGTTGGCGTCGTCGTACTATGTCCCCGAGAGGTGAAATGAGAAGGAGGCCAACACAGTATCTGGCAGCGAGCACGTTAATCCTGAAGCCTCATTGCGTCGGAACATAAGATTACCCCGCTTGAATCAAGGTAGGTATCCTGTGCCCGATTAGAAATGATGTGGCCGAAAAGACAATACACGCACCTCGCAACTTCTGAGTAAGACACAGAAAAAGACTCTGATAGCTGGACTTGTAAGATAGTTCAGCATTAAGGAAGGCACTATGCCGGAGTAACACACTTAACAGTGGCTGGCAATAATATAGGTTGGCGACGACTGGAAACAAAAGTACTAGTCGGACGTCATACGATGCTTGGACGATGGAATAGCTTACCTAGAGTACACCCCAGTCCAAATGATATATTCATGAAGAGACCAAAGTGTATGGTCTTGGCAGGATCATGGCGAAGTTTCGTTGGGATAATAAGAAATCCGAAGTTGTATTTCAGTTTCTGTGTCTCAGAGTGTCCAGCACCGAGGATGGATTCCATGTCCAGACGAATGAGAAGAGGCAAGGATGACCCCCGTAACCTTCAGGCTCCACCATGCTCATGCATCGTGAAATTTATAAGCACGCGAGAGCTCGTGGTCCAAAGATAGACACAAGGATTAATCATTGCCTCGGGGAGTCGGCGAGGAGTCCAGGGCCTCCACATGCAAGTCGCAAATGGACTTCTAGGAAGGTTCAACTTGAGAGTTCCGCTGTTCTGCACAAGTTTGCCGCTTCGGTCATTACCTAGTTACTAGATAGATAGTCAAGGAAGAAGTGGAGATGGCTTTGCGACCAAGAGCAAAGCTGACCTTCGTGCCAGACATAACCGGTGCTGTAAGTACACCAGGGTGGAACACGCAAAGAATGCGTTTTCGACAAACTTATGTACTATTGCCGAATTTGGTAATTTACACTCCGCGATTATGCCCCACGGGTTCCTTCAGTGGCCGCTCGGGCTCTTGTCATCCTCTTCTGTCGAGTTACTCCAGCTCTCGACAATACTTGTCGAATTCTCTTTCCTGCATCAAACTTGACATGTTCTAACGCAGCCCCACGCGGTAAAAGCATTGAAGCAACGCAGTGCCAACAACGAAGCTTTGCGTTCAAACACGTAAATCACATGTAGGTTATAGCTGTGCAACGCAGAATCTGGTTCCGTCGCCTCACCGTCAGTGTTTTCATGTGATAAGAACTCCTGCCAGCAAGTTTACGCAGCACGTTAATGCCACATCTTGAAGAGAACGGGAAGCCCGCTTCCGGCAGGGTGATCTTATGTTCTTATGGCTCTAAGAAAGGTCAACATTTCTCGCGTTTTACTATCGAAACAATTCCTGCTTAACACCACGGAATGTACAGAATTTGAAGCACTCAATCGACGCCGACTTACTTACAATGTGTGTGGTTTAGCTGTGGCTACAAGTTAAGTACCTCTTTCACGGTCCTCCACTGATGACCAGGCCAGAGCGAATTCGAACTTCCAGCACGTTTCTCGTCATCCTTGCCCTCCGCAGCATCGAATCCTGTAGATCCGGCTCCCGAATTGAAGGCCACTTGCAGATACGTCCTGAAAGCTCCATTCTTCACACTGAGAGGAAATTCCGAGATTTGGACCACTGGCACTTTATCACCGTAAAGAGCAGCGAGCTCTCGAGGGGTCCTCCTTTCACCTTGGATACGGAAAGTGGCATTATGAAGTTGGGAGGGCGACAAGTGCGTGAGCACATAAGCCAGGAATCCTGATGCACCATCAATACACTGCGCTGACTTGACTGAAGAGCGATTTTGCCTACCTGCAATATCAGAAACTGCCGTGAACGTCGCAGGGGTTTTTCCCTCGCCGACGATGTTGAGCTTTCCGGTTTCGTCGAGTCCAAAAAAAAAGGGGATCCACTCGATGAAGATACCAACCTGCCGACACAGATAAGTGCTGTAGTTCATAGAACGAGGAAATAGTTCTCACATAAAGACGAGCGTAAGGAAGACCTGCAGCTACAAGAGAATCTGGCCCAAGCGACTGGTAAACTCCCTGGGAACGACAGCGGCAGTGCGTCCTTACCCACGAAGCGACTCTTCGCTCCTAAGATCCCTTCTGTATGCCCCGCAGTTGGCAGTCCGTATTCAGATGGTACAAACAGCTTCACTCCCGCCTTCTTTGCCGCTTCTGCAGCAGGGGGTTGAGCGTCGAGGTTTTCGTGATTGATGGTCGACACGACAACCTCCACGCCATGCTGGCGGAAGGCAGCAGCCAATGCAGAGACGTCAGCGTAGTCGATTGCAGTATGGTGCGCGCCTTCAGGGATCTGTCTGGCTGTGGACGATGGCCGAGTTATCACAAGTACAGAAGCATTGTGCGCCAGAAGCTCCTAATCAGGCGCAAGGCTGGTGAATGGTACGTCCGAAAGAGCAACGACCAACACGCCTGCCTTGATAAGTGGGGTCGCGACTGTACCAATTCCAAGGACCGCGATGGATTTGTATGTTGCTTCTGACATACTTAATAGACAATCAAATACGCTGCAAGGTGGGGGGACGAAAAAGAGGAGTTTGGTCTCCCCAACTTCAGCTGTCTCTCGCTCTTACTTATGGGGCCGTAGTCAGGATAGATGTGATATGTATGACGAAGCTATCACGCAACCCAGGAGGCAGTTGTCCTCAGTGTGCTCAATCACATCTCATGTAGTAGCTTCCTTACTCGTACGGTCATCTGAGCCCGTTTAGAGGTTAGTCCGCAGCAGCCAGATCAAGGTTCCGAAGGGAAAGGGGCCCGTAATGGCCCCCGCCGCTTAAGACGAGCTGCGAGGTGATGCGAAACTACCGTCAGACGTCGGGCAAAGAGCGTTGTAATTGATGACATGACTTCATATGTGCATTTGAGACGACAAGGGCGCTGCAATCCCATGCAAAGGCTCGTAATGCATTACGACAGTGAGACTGGCTGCATGATGATATTGTGACGGCATCGCAAACCTGGTTGATTCTCTAAATAATGCCTAGCGAGTCACCATAGTATCTATGCTTTTGACCCAGCCTGGTGAGCAGCATCGCGGAACGTTTCCAAAGCTTTCCAAGCCTTGCCCGATGTTATGCTCTCCATAGCCAACCGTACACCATCTTTGTAATCCATGGCCAGCCCCGCAACTATCAAGAGGGCCGATGCATTCATTAACACGAAGTGCAGAACGGGCGTGAGGTGTGCAGGAATATCAGATCCAGAAGTGAGCAACGCCTTGAATGTCTCTGCGTTCTCGCTTGGTGTTCCGCCTGCTACCGACGACAGCGGGTGCACATCCAAGCCAAAATGCTCTGGGTGGAGCGTGGCTGTTGTGATTTTGCCATCTTTCAGCTCCCATACCCACGTATCGCCTGCACAGCTGATCTCATCCAGTCCTTCGGCGCCACAAACGACCAGAGCGCGGCGGACGCCTCCATCAGAGAGCGACTGCGCAAATGTCTGACCAAGCTCACGCTCGGCAACGCCGAGCACCATGCCTTTGGGGCATGCGGGATTTATGAGGGGTCCTAGGACGTTGAACAGGGTGCGGAAAGGGAGAGCCTTGCGGTATGGTGCAATCATGGCAAGTGAGGGGTGATAATTGGGTGCAAGAATGAATGTGAAAGGCACTCGAGAAATGGGCATAGGTGTCCCCGGTGTTGGGACCGCGAAGACACAATCAAGACTTTGCAAGAGATCGGCTGACCCAGAGGATGAAGTAGACGCCCGACTTCCATGCTAATGGAGTACAATTTATCATTCTTGGTCAGTCGAGGTTACACTAACAGTGGGTCTCACCTTGATCACCCGAGCGCCCGCGCCTGCTGCCACAATGGCTGCAGTGGTGCTAACGTTGAAAGTATTGTGCCCGTCCCCTCCGGTCCCCACGATATCTACCACGAAGTCCCGATCTGCACCCTCGATAACAGCTTTGAGAGCACGACTCCGGAGAACATCGGCGGCAGCGGCTAGAGATTCCGGTCGTCTCTCCACTCGTTCGACATGCAGAGCTGTTAGGAAAGAGCCGATTTGGGCTGGGAGAACGGCGTCGGGTGTGAAGAGATGACTGAGAGCTGATTTGAGATCATCGGGGGTGAAATATTCTGGAGTTTTGACGAGCTTTCCGAGCAATACTTTGAAGGATTCTGGAGTGTACTCCGACATGGCGATCCTGGCAGGTTGAAAGGGCGATAGGCTGTAGTGGGACTTAGTGAAACTTTGTGACTCATCTGGTTCGTAGGTGTCACCTTTCTTATAACCAACGTAGAGCCGTACAAAGGACGCCGGGGCGCGATGATATTGATGTGCGTCGACACCCAGTGCAGGTGAGCGCCAAAAGGCTGGGTATGAGCATCGGACACTTCATTTCCGCCTAGTTCTGACCGATTTCTTGTTGATATCCCATCGCCGCGAGCTCAGCTCCAAAAATGCAACTGCTTCGCCTCTTCAAGACAACAATCAGCAACAAAGTTGAAATATGATACTATCGCCGCATGATCACGACCGGGAATACGTGGATATCTCTTGGTCTATGGCGGTACGTACGGAAGAGCCCCGCCTTTGTGAACCTTCCCGGCGCTTGGGCCCGGAACGTGACGGCGCCGCGATCACTGGACTTTCGGAACGCTATTGTGGTGAGCTCCCTCGTTGTGAAGCGACGCCTTCGCCCCAGTGCTCGCCTTATATTATCATCCTCGCACCGTCCACCCCGAGGTGATATACACATATTACACTCTACAGTTGTCTAGATTAAATATCATTATATCCTTCGCGCCGACCTTCACAAGCTCATCCATGATGGTGGCCGCCGCCTTCTTTTCGATCATACTACTCACCGCTACCCAGTTCTCTTCTTCTAGCGGGCTGATGGTAGGTGCCCTGCGTCCAGGGGTGATGTTGGTAGCTGCGGACAGCTGATTGCGAGAGATGTTGTACTGGCACACCACGTATCTATTCGCAGCGACAACACCTGCAATCCGGCTTGTGATAAGTCCGATCAGGGGGGTGTGGTGGGCGTGTTTTGGGACACTGGATTTGATGAGAACCGCTTCCGTGTCTAACACCGTTGCGATGGCGTGCAAACCAGCTGCACGCATGGTATCACCAGACTCTGGTGGGCTCATTGACATTTAAGCAAGTAATGATGTTCCCTTTCCTGCACTCACCTACTAAGTCGACTAAAAGGGAGGATCGAGTTGAATGTCAACACTTCATTCCATTTCATGTTCGCTCACCTATTCCATCAGCTAGTCCTAGCGAACAAGCTGCTTCCACACTCCCTCCCACATATTGTATTTTCGTCTTGTTGTCGCCAGTGAGCTGCATCTCACTGTCGATGTTGTCAAAGTAAGCCCCGGCAAGGACTTCGAAGCTCGTAACAACCCGCTTTCCCGCGAGCTCTTGGACACTTTTGATTGGGCCGCCTTCTGGGACTTGCACTTGCAGCGCGCATTTTCCGAATCCAAGACGTTGGATTTCAGTGACTTTATCTTGCATATTCGCTTCTAGGATCACATCGTGACCTGTTATCCCCAAGTCCACGTTTCCGTTCCCGACGAAAGAGGGGATATCTGATGCGGGAAGGAAAACCCTTACTATTGGTCAGATTCACCACATTAAAAAGTACATGAGCGACCTACAGCGCTATCGGATGATTCATCACAAGGCAGACATCTAGTCTGTTGTGCCTCCGAAATTGGATATCCGCGCCTGCGAGATCGAGGATTAACCTCGCATTTGAGTGGGTCAAAAGTGAGTACCCACCAGACAACATATCGATGCATTTCTCGTATAGTCGTCCTGCAGGAGACACAGCGTTAGCGCTCGTGGAAGGTGACGATCAATTTGCTCCGATGAACCTTTCTTTGGGATGGCAAAAAGCAGTCGGCCATCTAGTGCATCTACGTCTGATCGGAGCCTATGAGTCGCATGAAAACACGCGGAATAAGCTGGAATCCACTTACTCATGCTTTGAGTGGATGGAGGAGGAGGGTATCTCTTGTTTGCAAAGACTCGCTAACCCTCGCTAACCGCGCCCGCTCGCCGAGTCAAGTCTTCGTAAAATTTCCTAAAAGGGATGACTACCATTTTGGCACGTGGGCTTGAGGCTTGAGCAGATGCTCGTCCTCCGATAATCGATCCAACGTGCATGATCCTCGTGGCTTTGAGCTCGAGCAGACACCCAGTCGAAGATTCTACCATACCAAAGGGCTGGTCCCTGTCGAGCCCAAGCCCCATGTGAATGGTAGAAGCACCATCCCAAGCACTTTCACACAAATTCAATTCGTTACACCGTGACAAACCGAGGGGGACATTGATCCGTCAGTATGGCCTCGAGAGGAAAAAGGTGTGAGCGGACACGTTCCTGGGCCTGAAACCTGAAACAAGAAGAACCACCAGTTCCAGCAGCCTTCTTACCATAGCAGTACATCTGCTTGCGGTTGCAGTGTTCAGAGGACAGGATTGGCTTCATTCTATAACTTTTGTTTCACACCTCTGCTGTCTTTCGATGATCCTAGTAAGCAATGGGATAGAACTCGACCCACAATGCTCGGCCCCTCCGCCGCAACCACTACGGCACGTCCACGTCAGCACCGGGCCCCGATTGGCATGCACTAACCGTCTCAGTTTCGTGATATCGGCATCGACATATATCACTCCATTTGTCGGTTGCGGTTGCTTTGTTACCTTATCTCTCGAGCTGTTCTGTTCTGCAGATCTGACGATTCTTGAACTCCGAGTCCCAAGTTGACGGATCGACCTCCCATCCTAATCAAGTTTCCAGAGGTCTTGATTCAGCGAAATCTCGAAATACGTCTAGGTACCCGGAATGAGGGTTGCAATGAAAAAGACAATCCTGACAGACTCACCAACACCAATAGCATTATCTCGCCCACGAAGGAGAAATCCCGGAAATTGCATGTCGAGCCCAAGATACCGCTCCGTAGATAAGAGATAAAATCAGAGAAAATGCTATTATTGCGCGAGATCGCGATGGCAAGGAATGGGAACACATGTACAAGACATTGGCACCTGTGTAAGACGCCGTGTCTCCGGTTTTGACATATGATGATTGTATCTCACCGAAAAATGATGCAGCGACGGGGGACGGAAACAAGGGGACCGTTTTGTGGGTATACGATTGGGCGTTTGGCGCGTCGAATGACTGACATCGAGCGAGCTGAGCATAAGTGACTCGCAGTGCGGATTCCAGAGCGCTATCGCCGTTTGCTCGATTGAAAACAATGCTTAGACACTGATGCGATGGCGAAGATCGACCCGAGACATTGAAGCCCGCACGACCTATATTTGTTGCACCACGGAGCCGAGAACGCGAACCTCCGCCGTCACAAACACTCAATACTTATCACTATCAGACGTGGCCACGATCCATCTGCAGAACATCTTTTCGTACGAAGAAGGCAAATTGCCAAAAGTCGCTTTAGCTGCCGCGGCGGGATGTGACGCCGGGTATGATGCAACGGTCGGTGTAACTCGGTGGCAGAAGGATGGTCCTAGCGCCGAATCGAAGAACCAGAACCAGAAGTTGCACGACCGGTCGGACAACGTTTTTCCATGCTACGGCCACGCTCCAATTTGGGGGAGACCATCTGGGGAGATGTCTCGCGTGCGCCAGAGAATATTGCTGCTCTCTGCCCGCGATGACTAGGTGTGGCGCAGCCAATAGCAGGGCAGCAGAAATGGCCGCAAGAGACCAAATTAGAATAGAGCTATGGGCAGGGTACTAGAGCCCTTCGAGAGCTAAGTATACCGAGCGCAGCAACGGTATCTCCAGCAACAATGCAGAGATCGCCGGTCAGAAACTGATAGCGGACCGCTCGAAGCCGTCAACCACAGGAGCCATGCCAGAAGGGGAATTAAGAAGTATGGAAGCTGACCGACGAGTGCGCAGTTGGATAGAGGGTATGAAGTTAAGTGGAATAAGCGGTAGAAATGCCCCACTTGTCCAGACACGGGAATCAGCGAATGTTCACCGAGCGCGCGACTGGTGTCTCCGTGGCCAAAGTTCTTGGGTAAGGCGATCGTAATGAATAAAGAGCATGCAACCTTGCGTTCACGTGAGAGGGGGGACTGCGTGACACCAGCGGAAAGCGCGTGAACAAAGCGGTTAAAACAGATGAAATGAAACCCAAGATTGACCGCTGAGAAATCCGAGGTAAAACGTCGCCGTCGTAAGAGGCACCTGACGAAAGTCCGAAGTGATGTTTGGTCGCTTAGCATTGGTCGAATTCTCTGGAAGACCGTTGACGGTGTACAGCAAGACTTTGGCCTCAAGGCGGCTCCGAAATTTCAACCGCGAAACCCAGCACAGGAGAACGTGCATTGAACGAGGGCTGATATTATTACCACCGCGACATCTTACTGGGTGGAACCTAGAGCAGTTGGACACGGTGAGAAATACCGAAAAAAACAAGCATTTACGGCACAGAGGAGCGGTAAAATGTTCCTCAGGTGAGACCAGACTAATGAGGCTGCTGCAGGCCAATTCAGCGTGTCGCCCGCGCCGAAACTGGTTAATTGCACGATGAGGCTAATGAGTGACCTTGAGCTGGTGTTACCAGTTTTTGGAGACATGAGTCTCCAAGACGAAGGAGATAAGGAAAGAATATGGAAGGTGTTGGCAGTATGATAAAGCTGCAATGATAAACGACGGAATGGAGACATTCGGAGAGTCGTCGGGGGGTAGGGTTCCTGGCATGATTTAGAGAAGAATCAGGCATGATTTCATCTGGACTTTCCAAGGTGTGACAGCGTGATCGAGTCCGAAAACAGCCGGTGGAGCTGAAAGAGGCAAAAAATTCGGAGTAACTGTTGATTTCATACTCCGCCTTGCTGGGACGCGCACAACCAACGAATTACGCGGCCTGCGACCATACTCTGTGCTGTTTCGAAGATCTCCGTCCGTACTCTCATCCATCGTATATACCTATCTCAGCGCGTGCTTTTTCTCGCCTTTTCGCACTCCCTGCACCCCATCCTGCTAAATGCTCATGCCTGACATGGCCTCTCTCGCTCACCCTCAACAGAGGCAGTTCAATCCCTACAGTGAGAATGGTGGAACTATCCTAGCCATTGCCGGTGCGGATTTCAGTGTCATTGCTGGTGACACAAGGCAGAGCGAGGGTTACAGCATCCAGACGCGATATGCACCAAAGGTCTTTCGATTGTACGCGCGTTTCTTGCTTCTTATCCATCCCCTCATTATCACTTGAATCCAGGACTGATCGCGCTGTGCTGGCCGTCAATGGGTTTGCGGCGGACGGCAATATGTTTGTGAAGAAAGTAAAGCAACGTCTAGAGGTGCGTTCATCGTGACGATTTTTGTCACCGTATATTCATTGCAATTGCTTAGTGGTACCGCCACGCTCATGCAAAAGACATGCCTCTGCGTGCAATCGCCCGATTGATTCAAACAATGTTGTACGCACGCCGATTCTTTCCTTACTATGTGTATAACATCTTGGGTGGCATCGAAGAAGATGGTTCGTCATCTCGCGTGTCTGTCTTCGAACCCCGCTGATTTTCTTGCACGAACTCAGGCACCGGCGCTGTCTACTCATTCGATCCCGTGGGCTCGTATGAACGGGAAGCCTGCCGCGCAGCAGGTGCAGCATCGTCATTAGTCCAGCCATTCCTGGACAATCAGGTAAGCTCGCCGTGCTCGTCTCTTATTTCCCAGCCGCACCTCCGATCCTTCCCCGATGTGGGCCCGTTATTCGGGTGCTGATTCTGCTCCTAACAGATCTACTTCAAGAATCAACGACCTGCTCCCGGCACGTCACATCCCGTACATCTTCCCTTACCTACTGTTCTCTCGATAGTGATCGACTCGTTCACGAGCGCGACTGAGCGCCACATCGAGGTATATCTCCTATTTCCGCTTGGCGCTCAGTTAATGCTCATCAATGTCAATCTAGGTTGGTGATGGGCTAGAAATATACGTTGTTCTTGCCAAAGGACGCAATCTCCAAGGCCTGGAGGGCATCAGAGGCATGCAGGAACTAACGGTGACGGAAGATGGTGAACGCGTGTTCGTTGTGCGGAGAGAACTGAAGAAAGATTAAATCGCTTGTAATCTGGACGTGGGCAATGGACAGCCATTTTGGTATTCCCTCGCTGTGAATAGACCTGTCGTTGATGACGACTGCCCAGCAACTTTCCGCAGCCCTCAGAGGGGATACGTATCGTACACACTAATTATAGACTAGTCGACCTTGGTCGTTGTACAGTACCATCAGCTGCGCATAGATAGGAGACCCCTCAGACGTGGATGCAAGCCACAGCTGAGTATCGATCTCCTTTATTTCGAATCTTCGACAGCTTCGCCGGGCCCAGAGGATACCAGTTGAAGAAGAACCTTTCGTGTATGTCCATTTTTGAACAGGAATGGGGTATGGTGCTGGAAGATCCGTGGTCGGACACAAGGCCATGCGCACATTAATCTACCACTAGTGTCTGCAACGTTTGTTCCCGAGGAGAAAAAAATCAGGTAAAATGTAGCATGCACAAAACTAGTACCTGTAGCATGGGGTCCATGCAAAGACTGGACAAGGCTTGTGAGTATGCCTCTATAAGTATTTCAGATACTTGTAATACGCATAATTCCGTATCCAAGATGGAGGTTTGGTATCTCATCTGCGACTTGGAAGGCCGCGAATTTGTGGGGGAGGGTCATCGTTTCAACATCCGAATCTGACTAAATTGAGTATTTGACAGAGCTATGAGGCAGAAGCACTCCTGACGGCCTCATGGTTTCCTTGCAGACGTATCACAGCGTATGTATAAAGGACATGAGAAAGGTTGCACATAAGATCGCGCAGACCGACGGCACAAAGCAGTCCGCCTGAGAGCTACGCCACATGGGTGTCAGCGAAACAAAGGTTGGTGCCAAATAAGACCAAACACTCCACTTACCTTCTCATCACCATCCCTCGTCGCACTCGTCGAGTCTCCCAAGCCCCCGTCCGCCTTCGTGCTCAAACAGCACCCTACTGCTGCTTCAATCGCACATAATACTTGTCTAGTCGCCGATAAATAAACAAATTTAGACTTATTTCCATCTTCCTCATGATTCTCGCTTCCCTTATTCCGCTGGTGCTTGCACTCCCTTCCCTTGCACAGAATGTCACGGCCCTTACTGGTACATGGAGCTCAGGTAGCCAGAATGTCGTAACCGGCCCAGTGCGCTGTCTTTGCAAATGCATGAAAACGATGTGGCTAAGTTCATCTGTCATTGATAGGGCTTCGCTCAACCAGCCAACGAGTCATTCACCTACCCACCAACCACGGGGTTGTCATACTCTTTGTGAGCTGATTGCACCACCATACTTTGTCATATGCTGAACTTGGAATGTCAAGCACATCGGACGGTTACTATGAAATCGCCCGTTACCGTATGACCAGCAATGGTCTGTATCTAAACTCCGTCAGTTTCTCGTCCACTTACTTTTATTTCTTGTTTAGGCACGGTGCCCAGCTGCATCACTGGTGTCATGAACTGGTGCCACGGAACATACGACCTTCTCTCTAATGGCTCCATTATCATGACACCGTTCGGAGACGGCTACCAGCAAATACAAGATCCATGCGCAGCACAGTCAAATTTCATCGAAAACTACAACGACACTGAGTACTACCCCCTGTGGAACATTTACCAGGATACTGTAAAGGGCTACACTCTCCAGCTCTACCAGTATGACGGCACCCCATTGGCACCCCAATATCTCCTCACCGCCTCACCAAACATGCTTCCCACGCAACCCCTCCGAAACGTTACACCACCATCCATCGCTGCCGGCGGGACCACTCAAAACGCCATTGCCCTCACAGGCAGGGCCGACCCTAGATGGAGTCTCTCGAGTCTCTCGGGTGTGTTGACAGTCGTCTCAGGGCTGGGAATAGCTTCCGTGCTGCTGTAGAGATCATGACTTTGGTTAGTGTCATCGATATCGATATGGTCTCCGTCTCCCCACCCAACCTTTCTTCCGTGACTTCTTATCACTCGCACGCTATTTGCATCGGACCAAACGGACATATACCTACCTGCGCCGTCGTCGTATTCATACTATAATTCCTATGGATACCCTTCGATCGACCGTGTGCAGTTCACGCTCATTTGCTGTGGGTCTCGTTCTTTTGTGTGTTTTAGTACCATACCCGCGAGTTGGATAATGGAAACACGAGTTAGAATCTACTTTATTTTGGGCGCTTAAGGTATTTGGGAGCCAATTTCCGGTCAAGGAAAGAAGATCTTCTTGTCGCGATGTGATGGCATTAACGAGGCACCTCCAACAGTTGCTGTAGGGTGCGTGCTTCTACTGGTGATTATTGCGGTGGAGAAACTGAGGAGAGGGATCATGCTCTTTGTCAGATCAACTTTCTAGCCTCTCCGTGAATACCCCTCAGACCAATGATTCCCAAGTTTACCTGATACCATATGTGGAGGCGCAGGGCCCGAGTACCACGTCCCCCTGATTACCTCGAGCTCCAGGTCATCTTTCCTTCCCATCAGGACCTCTTCCTCTTGTGCCTTCCCCTACAACCAAAAACATCGGAGCAACCACCGTGTAACCAAGTGTTCTTCTTTCTTCTCACCTAGGTATCACAAGACCGCTGATGGCATCTTACAGAAACACAACGGATGGCTTCGAGAACTTGAAGCGTCGGAAGGTCTCATTCGCACCCGCCGGTGACCAGGGGTGATGATGTCCACTTGGAATGGGCGGCGCCCATCTCTCTGTGGGTTTTGACGTTCGCCCGCCGTGGCTGAAGTTCTCGTATGGAACCGCGCTGGACCTATTGTCATGTACATCAGGGCTTCGAATAGACTTCGGCATCGGTAGAACTTCGCTGCAAGGTTCGCGACATCGATTCTCGGTGGACGTGATTCGTTTCTTCTTCGACGCGGATCTGTGAAAGAGCATCGACTCGAGAAGATGGAAGTAGAGTTCCTGGAAGATTGAACGAAGGAAAGGGGTCGTTTCTTGGCACTGCTCCCTGACTAGACCACTGGCAGCTGGAAACGGCCAAGCCATTTAGGTGTGCACATCAGTCGTCGAAGCATCTGTGCAAAAGGAGATGGGACTCTCAATGTCCACACTGTCTGTATGGTGATAACCTATCGAGAAAGGATTGTTGTGGTCTGTGCGGGCGTCGGATTGCGGGGGTTGATCCTTGAGTTCGCCGTGTATTATCCGACGATACATGGGCGAGCGTGGGTGTTTTCCAAACTTGCGACGTTTATCCTTTCATTCACAAGATTGTTCGTGGACATAACACGCCGCCGGGACCTGAGCTTTTCAAGGGGAGAGTTTGATGAAGAACGATAGGCGAAGTATGGGTACGTGCCTTTGTACATACGAAAGCTGACAGCGTTTCGAATGTATGGTGTTGCCCCTGGCCATGAATCGGAAAGGCAGCCCAAGTCTTGGAATCTGGGGTGACGACAGGCCGCCGGCGTCCATGCCTAGCCGGATACGCGAGCGCGCTTCTTTCACGATCAGTGGCCCATGAGGCTCGTGTCTAGTGTTTCGCCTGGCGCGTGTGGAGTAAAACCCTATGCATCGATAGGTATCTTGACCTCGGTAGTCAAAACGCAATGCGGGGCGATTTATGCTTGGCTTGCTTGATGTGGGCTCGCCATGCGCATGTGTCGGTATCCGACCTACAAATTAGTATGAGTGCATCCAAGATGTACCTTATCTGCCCGATATGTTGCCCATGGAGTTTGCTGGGTTTGTAGGTTCTGAACTTGAAAGGACAATCGTACGTGGATTATGCTACCGAAACAGAATCGGGGGAATTACTGGTGACACTTGAGCCCTTGGCGTCTTCCTTGACAGGTGCTGATCGGTGACCAGCGGTGAAATGGATTGAGTGTTTGAGGTGCCATTAAAACCGCATGCGGCGACTTGGCCGGATTCTGCGGTAGGGGCGGCCTATGAGGAGCTAAGGAGAATAAAAGCCAAGGACGATGCTCTAAAAGGGAAAACGGGTGAAGTTTGTGAATATAAGATCGGAACAGGGCGCATCGCCCCCTGCACGAACCTAACTCCACAGTGTTGTGTGTGAAGCATGTAAAATTCGAGGGCAGCACAAGTATTGTCTCTCAGGTTCTTTAGTCGTTGGTTGTATCGGATGACAGGAAGACGCCGTCGTGTTAACGCGCCGCATTCTCGAGGGAAGCCTAAGCAAGAGGAGTTAATGCGACCTAAATGTCGAAATGAGAACTCTGTCATTGAAAGATCTTTCGGGTCAGAACCTAGAAAACAGTGTCAGTGGTACAAGAGACCGTGCGCACCTCGTAGTATGTGCCTCTCTTATCTCCCCAGTAATGTAACTTGACAAGTCATTAGTTGCTTCGTCGAGAGGGAAACTCTTGCAGACTCTTGCGTTGACAAGTGACAAAAGAGGTCTGACATGCACTAGCAACATGTTCGCCTGAAAAAGCTCGGCTGGTAAAATAATCACAATAAACCTTGAGGCACTAGCCAATTGAAGCCATAGAACTACGCACAGGTCAGCGTAAAGGCTAACTGCGGGTGGTGCGAGACATTTTTGCGAAACACGAGGAGGAGCGAACACTAGAGTTTCCTAATGCGGGAGCGATTTTGAAGCGGAATGCTTGGTTCCCGGTTCCGTTGACGGGTGACTTGGCATATTATTTCCCACGGTAAATTGCTTTCTGTTCCGGGTGGCCTTCTCACCTTCCTCCTTTTTCTCCAACCCCACACCGCACTGCTTACTTCAGTCCACAACCCTTCTTGCTTTATAACCATACAACGTTCTGTGCTTTATCCTTCACAAAGAATAACTCGCCGCTCTTTCTGCTTTTTCATTGTCTTTTCCACATTCGATGAGCTCAGGTGCGCAGCTGGCGTACCAGTCGCATTATCCTTCTCGGGACAGGTTTCTCTCGCGGTCGGTACTGGTCGAGTCGCGGTACGAAGGTCTCCCCACGCCATGGGGAAGGTTTTCAGCGAATTCGAGGGCGGATGAGCGCGAATCACCGCCCCCTGACAGTACATACCGCCAATCGGATCTTGACCAAGATATCTCCCGCCAAGTTCTTGCAGAAGAATCGAGGAGCCATTTACTTAACAATCCTTCCACCCAATTCTCCCCAGGCGAGGAAACTCCCATATCGCCAGCAGCGATGTTTTTGTCTGCATTCAGCCCTGCTACCTCCTTTGTACCTTCTCCAGATGATGAAGGGCAAGTCGTTTCGGGT
The DNA here is from genome assembly GCA_021014945.1 of Leucogyrophana mollusca. Lineage (NCBI taxonomy): Eukaryota > Fungi > Basidiomycota > Agaricomycetes > Boletales > Leucogyrophana > Leucogyrophana mollusca. Next base: position 128,867 of record MU266363.1, read on the forward strand.
TATGTCCTAGGACCTGTCATAGGCCGCGGTGGCTTCTCCACAATCCGGCGTGCATCATCGGCCTCTGGTGGCGTAGTTGCTGTTAAGATTGTCCGACGCATAGATATGGCGAAACAAGCAGACCCATCTCTTGCTAGGAAGCGACTTGACCACGAGGCCAGTGTATGGGAATCACTTAGTCATGAGCACATCCTACCGCTATTTTCCGCCGAACACACTTCCTTTGGCGACTTCTTTATCACCCTACTATGCCCTGCTGGATCACTCTTCGATATTCTGAAGAGGGATGGTAACCCCGCACTACCCCATGACGATGCAGGCATGATGTTTCGCCAAGTCGTTAGGGGCGTACGATACCTGCACGAAACTGCCGGTTATGTCCACAGGGACATGAAACTGGAAAACGTCCTTGTGGACGAAATGGGTGTTTGTAGAATCGGGGATTTTGGGATGGCGCAGAAGATTGGTGATTCGGGCGATGACGAGGTCTCCCAAGACGGAGACCCGACTGCTATACACCGACATCGATCAACGATTTCACACACAAGGCGACAGGTGAAAACGCAACTTCCCGTGCATCGCTCTTTGATACGCCACCACGGTGGACCGCGGCATCGAACATCCACGCCTATTGGCAATCACGTTGCCCCGCCTGTGCACCCGGCCCACGTTTTTCAGTCGGGCTCATTGCCCTACGCCGCTCCCGAGCTACTTTCACCACAAGTGTCGCTCAAACCTTCCCCAGCCAATCCCGCACAAGATATGTGGGCTCTGGGCGTTATGTTATACGCGCTCCTCACCGGCCGTCTACCATTTGCTGACTCATTCGAGCCTCGACTGCAGATGAAAATTCTTCATGGCAAGTCTTATTACGACACGTCCCTTTTACCATTTCTAGGGTCACAATTACTAATTTCCATTTGCTACAGGTGTATACGATGTACCGTCTGGGATCGGGCGCGGTGCTGAGCGGGTGCTGCGGGGTTGTCTTGAGCGCTCTGTTCGCAGCCGTTGGACGATTGCGATGGTTGACGAGATGGCTTGGGGGATAGGTTGGGGAGAGGTTGACGACACATCTTCTGTATCACACGAGGACGAATTTGAATTCGTAGATTACCCCTCCCATCGCTCCGCATCGCACTCGAAATCGCGCTCGCGATCTCGTGCGTGCAACGATAACGCCTCGCCTCTCGAAGCCGCTAGGCACCCTTCTTCTCATCACAATCGCTCTCTCTCACGTACGTCGGTGGCAACCAGTGCCTCGTTTTCGACGAGAAGCACTAGCCGAAGTGTATCTCGGCCGCCCCCGCCCGCGCATTATCCGTTATCGCCCACATACGATGACCTCACCCATTCCGTGCTGAGCACTTCATCTTCCCTCTATTCGCCGCCATCATTCGATATCGCGGGCTCCCCACAAATCACATCTCCCATTACGCTAGAACGTGGTCGCCAGCCGAAGAAGGCTAGAGCTCGGTCTCCAAGCCTGAGTCTCGTTCCCACCACACCGGAAGCGTTCAGTGCTGCAGATCATTTCCCTGATCCTGTTGGTGAAGGGCCATCTGATTATGACCACGAGGGCCTGCGACGTCAGGGAAGGTTTGACAGCGGCACTGACATGTATGCTGGTCGAGACGCGTTCGACAACACCGCTCGATGGGCATCAGCAGTTGACCAAATTGGGACAATGCTGGATAGTCGTTCGGGTGTATCTCCATGTACGGAAACTTTGGCACCCCGGGCTTACGAGCGGCTACGGGCTATACAGATGTCGGAGCAGCAGGCACAGATAGGCAGGAGAGCAGAGAGTACGCCCCCCGCGCCATCTGTTTGGCCTCGAAGGGCACGTCCCGGGGGCAAGGGAGAAGTGAGCTTGTTGAGAGTTGAGGAAATGCAAGGATCCGGAGGGTTTTTAAGAAACCCCAGTACCACACCCATTCCCATTCCACCCGCCGCCGCCGCAAGGAGTCGAAGCGTCGACTCTGACACAAACAACAGTGCTTTACGACGCCATCTCTAGGTGTATATCGCTAGATTGCGCGATAGTGCCACATTACTCCCCAGATCTGTGAGTTGGTTGCGTGTTTCTCTGGTTCTCTCATCATTTCAATTCCACATGCTTATCATTGTATCTGTATCTCCAGCCTTCTATATCCATTACTTGTGATATCATGCCTACCTTCGTGTTTCATGTAGATGACAGCTTACTTGGCCGGTGTACGTTATTTGGAATACCCTCGATATCTATCCTACCTCACCCACTACTCACTTCTTCCATCACATTTTGTACTACTCGAGCTCCATACCCACCGGTAATACAGTTGCGCATTTGCTCAGTCAGACGCATGAAGCCCGAACTGCGCCCAGCTACTGCGGTAATGTCGATCGCAGGCGCAGGCTTCGCCTCGCAGTCCACAGCTCATCTGTATCTGTATAAAACCTCCAGCTTACAGCTCTTAATCGAAAAGCGAAAAGTATTCAATCCTCCAAATCCAGCCGCAACATGTTAGACGCCCTGCCTCTTGACGTCTTGTATAAAATCTTTGTTCATCTCGCAGTAGATGATCTCGTTCGCCTTCAACAAGTTCGTCCTTCGAACCCCGCCTGTGATGTGTATGTTGATTTGAGACTAATCTTCTCAGGTCTCCAAGACGTTCTTCGATATCACCCAACACAGAGCTGTGTGGAGCGATGCATACGAGTCCTCTGTGCTTCCCCGTCCACCAGGCCCGTTTGCCTGGCAGTCGTCATCTTACCTCCGATCGACTCTCGTTACCAGCGCAAAGGTCGATCGTAACTGGCCTCCTCACGAAGCTTCGCGCTTCTCCTCGCGCGATATCGTGCTAAGTCGCACCGAATATCGGTTCAGCCTTGTATTTGGCAGATGGTTTTTCGCTGCAAGTTCATCCACTGTGCGCTGCTTTGACCTGGATTCCGAGGATGGAAGTGGGCAACGCGTGCACGGCGTTCAGCGTGATGATGGCGCCACCATTGCAAGCTTTTGGTGTGCTGGGATTGCCGTTCCTGATGGGCCGCTCGCTTTTTCTGCCTGCATCGAGGCGACCCGGATATCGACGTCGGAAGTTGACTATGTTATGTACGTCCTTTTGTATTTTTTTTCATTTATTATCTCTCATCTCTTCAACAGCAAAGTCTTCAAGCTCATCTTCCTGGAAGGCTCTGCTGTCAAATTCGAACTAGTGCAGGAAATACCTACCGGCCTTCAGAATCTTGACTACATTGATCTGACCCCACAAGGGCTAATCATCCAGGCCCGCGGCCCCGTCGCGGATCGGCACAGTCATATATGGGTAATGGATATCCGAACATACCGCCTGTACAAACTGTCCACGCCACCACTAGACGTATGTGATAAGTCATGAGCCACCTACTATTGCTGAAACGACATCCATCCTCTAGGGCCGTCGATCATGGCACATTGCCAAAGTATGTCTGGGCACTACGCATCTATTCCTTTTTCATTCTCCTCCGGTCCCATCTTTGTTGTGGCGCAGCTACGTTGAAGCATTTCCTCTGCACCCGGAAGCGGACGGAGAGTTGCATCTATCCCACAGATCGGACTGTGCTCATATTGTCCCCATCAAGACTTGGAGAGCTCATCAGTCCGACCGTATCACGCTTTTGGCAGTAGAGAACAAGCGCTGTGTACTTGCCCACTTCACACTGGCCCCCTCGTTAAATGCAGAAGAGAAAGGAACAGCACAGATTTCCTTCGACACGCAAGCGATTTCCGCGTTCCCGCCTGTGTTAAAACGCGGGACAGACCTCAGGCTCCAGAGTGTGAGCGCGTCCGGGAACCGGAGAATCCTTGTGCGTAATCTTGACGCGTTCGACGATGGTGATAGTGCTCCGGAGCCACGGATGATGGGCTTGACGTTAGCGATGGATGGTGGATCTGTCCCTGGTGCCGGTATGGGGGATGGTTTGGGTGATTTCGCGTTTGTCACAGAAAATACACCCGTGATAGAGGAAGACGAAAGGGGTGTAGTCTTTTTCCGGAAGGTCATGGGTTTTGACGAGGCAAAGGGGCGAGTTTGTGTGCAGAAATGGGTGGAAAGCGGGCTTGTGATGAAAGTGATTGATTTTGCGTGAATGCCTTTTCTCGGTTCTTTCTTGCCAGTGTTATCTATGTTAGAGTACTGTGGACATGATGATATAACATATTCCTTCGTGCACGTTAAGGGGTGGGTCACGAAGACTGGCTTGCTCTAAGTCTACTAGCTTTTGGATCCCGTTTACCCCAGTCAACAGCTGTATTTGCTTTGCGTATTTGTTTTGTGTGTTTGTTTTTTTGGGGGTCAGATGCCGAACAAGCTTCCCTCGACCCCGACATCCGGCTTATCTTGTGGTCAAGCGGCTCACATGTGACGGTGAAGAGTGCCTCCAGTGCATGGAGGCCACTAGGATTTTGCCTTTGTAAGATCGCTGACGCTCGGAGGTACGGGAGACCGAAAATGTAACGGATACAGCATTGCGCAACAAAGGACGACAAAAGATTATGAGAGAGCAACATCCATTGCAACACCTGGAACAAACGTGTCCCCCGCTGCTGGTTCTGCCGCTTTTCGTTCTGCCGCTTTCGCTTGAAGCGCTTCGACTTCAATTTGGAGCTTCGCCTATCGTTGCAATATTGTTACATGTTTAAAGAGCTCAGTAAAAAGGATAGTCAAACATACCACTTTCGCTTCGAGGTCCGCTTTGTCGAATCCTGCGTATGGAGAACGAGGCGGGGGCGTGTTCTTCTTGCCTGTAGACCCAGGAGTCCATGGTGATAACAAAACAAGCCACTTTACTACATACCAAACGCCGCTTGCTTGAAGACCTCTTCCATGAGCTCATGGTTCCGCCTGTACCGGGTCAACGCCAATGTTCGGGTCGAAATGAGATCGGATTCATCTGCACATATGAGACAGCATGATCGCTACCACGAAGGCATTCGCTTACCAGCTGATTCTTCGTCGTCTAGACGAGGGGGCCCTGGCCGTTGCTAGTAGTGGATATCTCCATGAGCACCTTGCACAGGGTAAAGAATAGCCTACCCCGGTCATGCTACCACTGCGATCACGACCACCACCACGCTCGCGCTCCCTCCGCCTCTCCAGTGCTTCCATGTTGCTGTTCTGCTGTGCCAGCATAGCCTGCTGATTCATAGCTATCGGGGGCATAGGGCCTGGCGGAGCGCCAGAAGGCATGCCTTGGGGGGCTGGCGCAGTACCAGGTGGGTAGACCTTCTGGCCAGCCTTCTCACCCATGACGAATACCGGGGGATCGTTGATAGGACGTAGGGGGTACTGGCGCACTTGGGCGTTTTGAAGAGATGGGACGATCTCTGTCGTTCACGGAGATTAGCAGTGCATTATATATAGAATCGACGGAGGGAACGGAAGATGGGGAGTGAGAAAGTTAATTAGCTCGGTGCTCACGCATTGGGGGGCTTCTCGTGTAATGAACGAGAGTGAGTTGCGGGTGGCCGCCTTTGTGGAGGCGGAACCGTCGTCGAAGCCGCCAGGCGGAGTTATCTTGCGAACCTGGGATGAAGCCGTGTTTTATTTCCATAACTTCCAGCTCCTAATGACAAGTGCCATAGTGAGAATAGGTTGCAGCTGTGCAGTCGAGAAAATTTGCGAACGCGATTGGCGCCGGCGGGCACTGAGAACCTCGTCTCCTGGTCCTGGTACCGTATTCCATCGTTTGGGAAAGAGGCTGGGTTTGGGAGGTATATGAGTAGCATCTGTCCTTCTGTTGAGGCAAAGGACCTTATACTTCAGCTCCAGATCTGGAAAGTCGTTGCCTTGAGCTTACCTGGTGGCTTGTCAATAAACCCCCATGAGTATGGCACATTTTGAGACAGTTGGACCGCGCGCAAGAGCATAGAAACTGCAGACTCAAGAGTCACATTTGCATGCAGTCCCAGATTCTCCGGGTATCGAAGACAAGGCTGTTCCATGTGGGGCTGCGAGAAAGACATCTTGTATCCGAACTGAGGACGCGTTTCGGGAAATAATTACAGACGTTGTTTGGTTCAAAAGCCTTTGGTAAACAAACGCCGTCACGTGGACGGGATGCCACTGTGCATTAATTGTAGATTCCGGGGAGGTCTTCGCAGCGGCCCAATGTTATACACTAATGGTGCAAACCACTCGAAAAATATAGAAAACGACCTATATAACACAGATGTCTACATATTTTCACACTATCTCTTGATTGTCCACTATAAATCTAGCAGCTATCACCCACTCTTGTTGATCACCACCGGATCGCTTTGATTCGTCAGTCATCGAACACGTCGAAAGGAAGTCCCCACCCTCTGCTTGGGTTTACAACCCGTTGCGGGGTGTGTGCGGTAGCGGCTGCCTCAAGCCTTTCAAACAGGTCTTGTGGGATCTCGAAGACTAGAAATTACGAAATTGAATCGGTCCGCTCCACTGGCAGTGAAAAGACGTACCGTCATAATTCTCTACGATGCGTGAGGCAGTAACACTCTTCGGGAGGACGATAGTCTGATGAAGCAAACGAGGTGAGCGAGTTGCAGAGTGACTACCGTTGAAGGACTCACGCCACGCTGGACATGCCAAGAGATAATCACTTGCGCGGGGGTGATGCCGAGCTTGCACGCAATATCCTTGACCTACATGCTTGGCGTGAGAACCACTGTTTGTTGGAAGACAACGAGAGCTCATCTTACCTCAGGGACAGAAAGGCTCTCGCCCACTTGCTTGTTGCTCCCCAGAGGAGAGTAAGCCTCAAGCAGGAGACCGTTCTCCTTAGACCACTGATAGGTGCAGATGCATAGGTTAAGGCATACGGTCACGAAAACGGTACAGATACCAGACGTACCTGAAGCAACTCAGGCTGAGGGTTCCAGAAGTTGAGCTCCACTTGATTGACAGCCGGCTTATATTTCAATGGGTTGGCGGTCAAGTTTTGGATCCTGCAATGACACGTTTGATACTGGTATGAGCCAAAAAAGAGGAAGAATAAACCTCCGGATGTTGAAGCTATCAAGGATGTGAGTGTCTCAGTAAGCGACCATCCAGGTAAAGAGAAAAACATGGACAGACTTGCTAATACCGATGTTCTTGACTTTTCCTTTATCGACCATCTCCTCAAGCTTCTTCCAAGTGGGGTACGGGTCGGCCGTAAGATCCTTGTCAAGGACATTGCTCCCTTCCTTCTTGAAAGCGATAGGCCTAGAAACATGACCTCGTTTTCAGCACGAGACAAGTACATATTGGGCCTTACCAGTGGATCAGATACAAGTCAAGGTAGTCGGTTCCAAGCATTGATAGAGTTTCGTCCAAGGTAGGTTCAATGTCCTCTGGAGCGTGGAAAGTGTTCCACAGCTATCACCGAAATTCAGTTTGAATCATGGTAAACATTGATCAGAGAATGTGGGATCCTTACCTTTGAAGTCAGCCAGAGATCCTCTCGAGGGATTGCGCTTTCTTTCAGAGCATCACCAACTTCAGCTTCATTCTGAATGCAGTTCAACAATCTAGCACCTGTGAGGAACATAGAACAAGGGGCAACACACCCGATAAATCCAAGCACCATCGATATGCCTGTAACCGGCTTTCAAAGCGGTCTTCGCGACGTTTCATTAAAGTCGAGCTAGAAGGACTTGATAAGCATACCTTGACGGCACTTCCAACTTCGCCTTTGCCAGCCTGCCACACGCCTGTGAAAACCAATCAGCTTATCTGCATCGTGCCGCAAGGGTTCACCTTGGCTGTACCCAAAGCAACTGAGGGGATTTGGTCCCCAGAAGGTAACGTGTAATGCGAGGGTAACTTTGTCAACGTCGATGAGTTACGCGAGGGACCATAGCAAGTGGTCCAAAAGCCCCTCGAGCGCGCTAGTCGCGCAGCAGCATAGGCAGCATACATGATGGCGGCGATGGCAGTGAACTGGATGATAAGCCTCTTTTTGCGATTTCTATTACGCTGGGGGATGTACGGGTCTCCGTCGTCGTAATCACCGTCTCTATCGACGGTGGAGACGGGTTTATATTTCGGTGAGAAGGAAAACATGGCTCAAGATAAGTCCGAGTCCAAGCAACCGAGCGTGAGTGACCCTAAGACCTCCTGCTTATAAACTCGTGTGCGGAATTCCGTCATACCAACCGAAACTGGACATCCCAAAATAGGGTTAGGGTTAGCACATGCTTTCGAAATTTATGGTCACACGTCTTTTGTCCAGGGTTTGATGGGTATCCAGGGCCATAGTGTGAGTCGCTCATAATAACCCCCTTTGGTCTATCCGTCGTTGATCAGCGTTGTACAGCACCGGTGACACATTCCAGAAGAGCTCAGCTATGTGGTCAATGACGCGTGCAAAACCGATACGCTGTTCACGAACTTCGATTCACTCGTTACCCAACGAAATACTAGCAGAGATATTTATTGCGGGATCATCCACTTCTTTGGAAGCAAGTGGAAGCGGACGAGGGCGCACAGCCGTCCTGTTTACTTGCCGTGTTGCCTCGGTGGATCGACACTGGCGAGACCTTGCTTTGAACCTCCCAGTCATTTGGACCACCATTATCATATCTGACCAAAGACCATTGACCCTACCTGCCCGATTCATCACTAGGTCAGGCAACCTCCCTCTCCGCGTGATCACCTGCTTAGAGTCCAACGAGGATAACAAGAGGATCGTGCCCACAGTTAGGTTGCTTCTGGTATGCGTTCCACGGATGCGCAGCCTTGTTTTGCGAGTGAACTTCATGACGCTTTCCCGCACGTGCTTCCTCCGCCTTTTCGATGCAATCGCTCCTGCACTCGAGCATCTGGATATCGAGATGCTAGACGAGGATCTGGACTCTTGGGAGGATCATGTGATGGGAGATGCGCTACGTTGCTTTCTCGCAAAAGGTGCATACCGCCTGTCCTCACTGCACCTCCGTGGCGATTTACTGCATGCATCGCCTCAATGGTTCACTGTCACCACCCTTGATTTGACTTTGGAACCCTGCCTACGACCCCGAGCCTGGAACAGCTTCAGTGACCTCCTCGCTTCCTGTCCCATCCTCAAAACGTTAGTCTTGCGTGGGGGTTCATTCCCCATACCCCACGCTGATGTGCCCGAGCTTGATATCCTCCACGGCTCTCTGCGAACTATAGCATTGGACTGTCGGACGGACATGCGCAAACCTGTCGAAATCGCTCTCTTTCTCACGCATCTCAAAATCCCTTCTCTGAAGTATCTGGAGCTGTTTGGTGTTTCGGGGGACACCCTAGAGGCATGGGCAGCATTTTCTAAATCTCGCACTCACATCTCATGGTGGAGTGACGACCCTCCGTCCTACTTGGAGCTCAACACACTCCGACTTGTTTGCTTCGTCCCTGGCGAGCACGCTCCATCCACAGATTTTTTCGATTTATTTCCTGCACTTCATCATCTCGAGTTGATTCGATCAAAACCTACGCACTTCTTCCCCCTGTCGCCGCCGTCCTGCAGTTCCGGCCATTGTGATGCGCCCGCGTTACCTCATTCCCATTCGTTTTGGCCTTCCCTCCGGACTCTCACATACGACGGGAAAGACTATAGCTGGTTGTATGATACTGTGCAATCCCGCCAACGATTGGGACGAGCCCTATCTCACCTTCGCATCATAGATGCATTCTACCAGCCCCTGCAACTAAAACTTCTGAAGGATCTCGTTGTGGTCGAAAGGCTGGTCAATTGCGATAGCGGATATATTTCCCTGCACGTTGAGACAGACGATTCTTTGGTTGTGTCGGACAAGTGGTCGGCTAGAGCAATGTGGTGTCTTTTCTTGCCGCTTGCATTCTTGATTCTCTCTTACTGAGAATCGTGCCAATCTGGCACTTGGGAGTTCTTGGAATGTCACGGACCCCTTTCATGCAGCCAGGAAGACGTGGTGCCTGTAAGTTGGTTTAAATCTAGACGTACTTGAGCTAAGCGCTGACTCCAGCTCTCTACATATTGCCTCTCCACACGATTCATTATCACAGCCAATGCGAGAGGCCACATGGTTGAGCCAGTTCTCGATGGCTCATAGTACTGTCGAGAGAAAGTCCAGACTGCTTTCACTTCGCCCTAATGCACACTGTGCTGCTCCGAATCTCCTACTCCCTGTGACGAATTTGCGATACTCGTTTCTTGTTTGACTGGGACAATCAACGTTCCCTTCCCAGTCACGACCAGAATAATCGCCGGGACAAGACAATGGCACGGATGGAGATTGCTCAATTTTCCTCAGGAGATTGATGATTGTCGACTGTTGGTTGCCTGAAAATTGCCTTGTCCACTCAACGGTACAATCCAGCCACCAAGTCCTGTTGGGACAGCGACTAGTGAATGTTCAGAACGTTTGGAATCGATATTTCACACAGACGCCACACGAGGCTGATTCGGTGATTGGTAAGAGATTGCCCATTTTGGCAGTCGAAGTTGGAGCTCAACCTCATGGAACTGCAGGACTGAACGACCCTCTTATCAGCTACTATTCGGACGTTGGTCGGGTCAGTCATTCTCACTGGACTTCTTGATAATCTCTCCTTAGGCCCAACAATTTATCAATGACCACGTTGCCGCAAGTTCGCCGGCCTTCATGTGCTGCAGTTGAAACGCTCCCCAACGAGCTTCTCGCATCCATATTCGCTACGGGTGCAGCGAGTGAGGTTATGATCACGCTCAGATACAGTGTCACTCCATTTCCTTGCCTCGTTTCTTCTGTCAATCGACACTGGCGCGAAGTAGCTATCAACCTTCCTATCATATGGACAAGCGTCATCATGTCTGACAATGGATCCTTGGAGTTCCCTGCGCTCTGCATCCGCAGGTCAGGTGATCTACCTTTACATGCATTCGCATTCTTGGGTCGCAATGACTCTCGGACCCAAGAAATCGCCGAGCTCCTTATCCTGCACCTCCACCGTCTCAGCCGCCTGAGCATCAACATGAGCATGGCGCACCTTCCCCGTGACTTCTTCTCTTGCTTCACCCACCTCCTTGCCCCCGAGCTTCAGCACCTCGATGTTCAATTGGAGGATGAGTGGCCCATATCGCTCCAAGATGCTCTCACGGACATTTCTCTCGACCAGTTCCTGAGCGGTGGCACTCCCCGCTTATTTTCATTGTGGCTTCGTGGCGATATCCTGGTCACTTCACCGCGGTGGGCTACTGTGACCAGCCTTTCTCTTACGTTGGATCCGCTCTATCGTAACCGAATTTGGGATGACCTGACCGATCTCCTTGGGTGTTGCCCCCTTTTAGAAGAACTTGTTGTAAACGGGAGCATCCCATTACCTTACGACCATGAGCTCGACAATGATATCCACCTGGATTCATTGCGAGCGCTTGCGGTCGATTGTCTCCCAAGCATTCATCATCCAGCTGATGTCGCGCTCTTCCTCACCCATATCAAAGCTCCTGCATTGAGATATCTCGAGCTATCCTGTGTTTCGGGGCTCGCTCTCAACCGCCTGTTGGCTCGACACAGCGCCTTCCCGATTTATCCAACACTGGAGACCCTACGGATCTTCCATTTTATTCCTGGAAATGAGGGCCCCGCTTCAGTTCACGAGCTCTTCCCATCCATCCGCGAACTACAGACAGACACAACTTCCTGCGAAGCTCTCTTGTTTCCATCACTGCTTCCACCCCTCCCATCTCCCGACGATAAGCAACTGGTTTCTCTGTCGATTTGGCCCCACTTGGACACTCTGACGTTCGAAAAAGCTGACTTCAATCGGCTCTACGACATAGTCCAATCCCGCAAGCACAGCGGGCACTCCCTATCCCACATCCGCATCCGAGATGCTTGCTACTCTGCCCTGCAGCTGGAGCTTCTGAAGGAATATGTATCAGTGGAGAGGTTGATAGATCATGTCAACGGATACATCCCTAGCAGCCCCGCGTTCGACATTAAGGATTTTCCCGATCTATCATGGATGTGGTCAGAGTCAGAAACCTAATGATCAATCTTGTAAGCACATATAGCCTTCGCCTTTGACTAGGGCTGACGAGGAAACAGACAAGGAACAACTACCTCAAATAGCCAAGTTCCATACTCTGGTGTTGTAACGGCGGCGGTGGGGACCCGGAGATCAGGTGGGGCAAAACCAAGCCGCACGGCAACAATATTGTTTCTGCCTCACCCTCCTGGTTGTAATCTGGTAATTCGAGTCTGTTAGTGTTGAGGTCTCTAGATCCATTTCGGCTGGTGGCGTATGACGCACACAGTAAGATGCTGGAGAACCTGAGTCCACCCATGAGCCTGTTGAGTACCTCAGAGAACATCCGGGAATTGGACACTCCACCGAAAACTCTTTAGTCCACCCCAGGATCGACTCTCCGAGTCTGATTGGAGACAATCCCGTAGAACAGTGGCGAAATCCCAGACATTCCCCAGCTCGTCGTCCTCGCATACCCATTTCTCGAATTCTCAGTGCAGTCTGACAGTCAGCCCCTGGGTCATCAATATTTGGTCCTCTTATTCAGAAAGAGACCAGGGAGATGCAGGAAGCTTTATCATAACATTATGATAGTGCCTACTAGGCCAGCTAATGTGACGTCTGTGGTATCACAGTGATCACAAATTAACTTGCCAACGTACGTTATGTATGAGCCTAATTCAGCACACGCAAAAATCAACCTTGGACTAAGTATATATTATATCAAACCACAGTCTACAGAGGTCTGCCAGAGGTTTGTTGGCTCACTGTCTCGCTCTTCCGGTGTATAGCTGCCCATTCTTCATCCAGGACGCCCATACTAATACTATCTTCCCAGTTGCCCTCCACCCAATTTGCCCGTCTCTTGCGCCCTTCAACCTTGAAACCTCTGGAAATTGATCAGTGCCGTCGCCAGATCGTGCGCGATGTGTTGTCGCGACGAAAACGAACAAACTCACACTTTCTTATAAAGACTGAGCGCGCCTGCATTTCCCTCAAGAACAGTCAACGAAACTCTCTGAATTCCCAGTGCCTTGAAGGCATAGCCCACTGTAAACGTCGTTGCCTCTGTCCCGTACCCATTTCCCCAAAACATTGGCATGAGGGATATCGCAAACAGTGCGTCTCTGTTTTTCTGGGGCTCCGTCACTTTGATGCTACATTGCCCCATAAACTCTCCACTTTCTTTGAGCACGACAGTGAACCAGATCGTTGACCTCTCAGCGAGCCCTTTGAGAGTCTCCTTGTATGCCTCTGGACTGGGCACAATTGGTTCTAACGTGGCGCCACGTTGCACGCGAGGATCGTTGCGCATAGCGAGGAGGTCGTCGAGATCTTTATCTTTGAACCCTCGCAAGAGCAACCGGTCTGTGGTAAACATGGTGTTAGCAACTCAAACTCAGAAGGGGATACTTGTGTAATGTACCGGGCGGCAAGTTTCCGCGGCTGATGTCGCCATCTCCATTCAAGTTCAGTTCGCGCCTCGCATGTAAGTATAAATAAACTTCGGCCTCGTATGGGAAATATCTTATGCTTATCTCTGATACAGTGATGAACGGCCCACCAATCTCTGCCCTGAAAATGCCCGGTCTCGATCGGGGTTCCGTTAAGTTTAACATTGAACTGTAAAACCGACCATAACTTCATGATTTCAATGCCGCTTTCGCTTCGCGACTCTACTGTTATGTAGGTTTCATCCAGGCCGATCACAGTAAGCCATCTCATGCTTTAGGAGAGTATCACTCGTTGACCACTTTGGCTGCCCGTGGCAGTTTGCACCTAACCGTCTTGTTGACCCGTCGCTCCCCATGTTCAATACGTCATGATGTTCAGCTGCATCAAGCACTTACGAGAATCGATCCACTGTTCCAGCTATCTGCATGTCTGCACATGCTGATTAGCTCAATTATTAGTAGGTAGGTTCTATAACAGTGCCACTATTTAAAGAGGCGATATCTTCCTGCTGAGCGCGTGGTAATGTGACGCAAGACCGAAAGGTTTCGTGGCGAACATCAGGTCTTCTCTTTGCGGCAACGATGCAGCCAGCTATGATAGGCACCTTTTCAACTCGATGCACTAATATGGATTCACCTTGTTTTACTTGGAGTACCACCCCGCCTCCATCATATCTGTATGCTGCCCTACTCTTTCAAGGAGCCTTTCCATTTCCCGCTGACATGGTCTTCCACGAACTATCTTGCTATTGGTGGATGCCCAGCACGGCGCCTAAAGGAGACAGGGGGTGTGAAGGGTCGTTGCTGTGTGTGGGTTGTGTCCATATGATCGGCCAATCTCGTTTTTGCTGACCTATCTTCGACAATAGGATTGGGCTGAGAATTTTTGATAAGGAACATGATTGGAAGGCCCTTACCTCCTGTCTTCTCATGGGAGCACCCACAATGGACAGTATTTATGTGCAGCTCGGTCTACGTCAAAATGAGCAATGGCTACCTTTCAGCCTGACCTTGTGATCGGTCCACTTGAGTTGGGTACTGTTGTCACCTCCGTCCTATTTGGTTGTGCGATCATTCAGGCATATGTCTACTATAGCAAGTTCACTGCGGATCGGTGGATTATCAAGGCAATGGTTAGTGAATTTCAACAATCTACTTCGTGATTAGGGTCGCGAGTCTGAGCCCCTCGCTACAGGTCGCCACAATGATGTACGTTTGATATCTGGGACCGCATCAAAGAATAATTTGCTGAAGACCTTTTGATAGCGCTCTAGAAGCCGCCCACCTGGCCTGTTTGGCGGATTCGCTATGGGTCATGACAATCACGACATACGGATACCCAGGGAAACTTGTCGTTCTCCCCTATTCCGGAGACCTGCTCATCATTTTCAGTGCTATCATCTCTTGTTGCGTGCAGGTATGTCTGGTTTAGTCTTCGAAGGTCGTTCCTTCGGATTTCGAACGCGTCCCAGGTGTTCTTCATCTACCGCCTCTACAAGCTCTCCGGCAGCACGGTTCTGCCTCTCATTTGTTTGGGCATGAGCGCAGTCTTCACTATCCCGGGGTTCATCATCGCTGCTGCTGCATGCAGGATGACGAGCGTTGTTCAGTTCGAGATCGAGCAGTTCAGAGCCATCACGACGAGTCTCGTTGCTGGTGCTGCGTGTGACGTGATGATAACCACGGTTCTGACATACCATCTTGTGAAAATCCGCAAGTCGAGCTTCGTGCAGACAACTGCGAAGTCTATGGATTTGTTGATTCTATACACGATTGGTGAGTTAGCAATGTGGCTTAGAGTGTCAATTCGACTGACACTTGCCCATAAGAAACTGGATTGGCCCCGAGGTATCTCAATTTGCATGTCTTCTGGGGACCCAACTGACATCTAACCTGTCAGTGTCTTTGCTCTGGTGACGGTTGCATGTGTGAGCAGCTCCCATCTCTCGCAGATTCTCATGGCAAGCTTACCAGTGCTCTAAAGTTCCTTACCATGAGCCAGAACTGTGCGTAGCTGCTCTTCATTCTTGCCCGTAGTACTTAACCTCGAGCCTGAAGATATTTGGATTGGGACATATGTGGTTCTTGCCAACGGTGTGCTTGTATTCCATCCCTGCCATATCTCTCGCTCACCTGTACCAAGTCTACGCAAATTCTTTACTCGCCGCGTATGGGTTGCGCACTGTATCATCCGTTCTTCGACTCACATCACACCTGTCAGATTGAACAGTCGTTCAGTATTCCGAAATCGGAGCCCAGACGAGCACATTGAACTAGGCTCGAGACTCAGCCGAAGCCATACTAGCAGTATGCCCAAGGTCAGCCGTTATTTGTAGCCCACCATTGATCCAAGGGATGAATGCTTCCTTAGCTCAAGGAGGCCATCATCATAAATGTGACACAGTCCGTCATCTGTGAGAATGACGGAGACGATCAACAGGTATAGTTATCAGTGCTCGCTTCGTGATTACTCGCTCATATCCTTGGTTAGCGGGGCGCTCGACCGTCTGGGCAGCCTGTCGTAGTGTAGTACATGCTGCAAAACGCTTTCTCCAGAAATTGCGTGCACAGGGGTTACATCGCCCTCAGTGACGACTACAGCTAGCTGGGCGTGCCCTTCGAGTACAAGGCGGCCCATTCTTGATCCAGTACACCCATGCTCAAGAGATCCTCCCATTTGCCTTCCACCCAATTCGCGCGCCTCTTTCGACCTTCGATCTGGAAGCCCCTGTCTCGCCAAGTAGTTAGACCTCTGCGAGGACGAGACAGCGATTCCAAGCCGAACTTACACTTTCTTATAAACAGCAATCGCACCAGGGTTACCCTCTAACACGGTCAATGAGACGCGCTGGACACCCAACGCCTTGAACGCATAATCCACCGTAAACCTCGTCGCCTCCGTTCCGTACCCCTTGCCCCAGAACTCCGGGAACATCGATATGCCAAACACTGCATCCCTGTTCTTCTGCGGCTCCGTCGCTTTAATACTGCACTGTCCCACAAACCCTCCCGTTTCTTTGAGGATGATCGTAAACCATATTGTTGAGTTCTCCGCGAGCTCTTTGAGAAACTCTTTGTATTTGGTTGGACGAGGGACGGTTGGCTGGCTGGTGACGCCGCGCTGTACGCTTGGCTCGTTGCGTAGAGCGAGGAGGCTATCGAGGTCTCCATCTTTGAACTCACGCAAGATCAGACGGTCTGTAGTGAACATTGCTAGAGGTTGTGGAAGTCGTGATTGCTAGGAAGAGTTGAGTTGAGTTGAGTTGAGTAGAGCTTGCGAAATCTTAGATCCGAGCGTAAATGGCGAAGGTCCCAATAGCGGGGAACCTGGAAAACACAAGCCGGACTGTTGAGTTATCGTAGCCTTAAGCCTGAGTCCCAGTAACCGTGCGCACACGTCAGGTGCTCAGTAGCGGAAGAGGGCAACTAGAAGCCATCGCTGATACTTTTGACTGCCTTTATTATATCTATGGCATCCGGAGAACGGTAAGCATAGCCCGACCAGGGAAGATAATCGGAGTCAAGACCCAGCCACGTTTTCGGGTGCAATGCGAGAAACCACTGACCGCATAACGGGTGATGGGACGGACAAGTCAAGGAGCCCAGGGTGGTCAGGATTAGCCATCTTGAACACGCCTGGCGAGAATTCCTCAACAGGGAATGCACTTTCCGGCGAGACTTGAATCGTGACGCATGGATGGGAGCAAGATAATGCCATATTTTGGAGAGATGCATGCTTCATACCGTATTGTCATAAACATCCATGGACGGCCACGCGCAGAGCATGCATGAGGGCGGAATATGCGAGGTGAGCACCGGGAATATAGATTTACTCGTCATCCTCTTCCTCTTCCTCAGCGTCATCACCTTCTTCCTCGTCGCTCTCGTCCTCCTTTGCAGCCTCAACAACAGCAGTCGCAATACGGTCCAAGTCCCGCTGACCGTCCTGGCTGATTCTCCGGCCACCGTTGTCAGTCTGTTCAAGGACGCCGATCTTCTCCAGCGATTGGCAGATTTTTCGCTGAACGGATGCGGAGGAGTCGGCGTGGTGTGATGGGCGGTTTCCGCGTCTGTTGCGGCCACCGTGGAGTTTTGTCAGTGCGCCAATACCGACGTCTTTGCGGAGGTAGATGTGCCGTGCAACAGCAGCTGAGAGATGTTAACATTTTAGTTGATCTGTTCTATCTTTGCAAGCAGCATGAAAGGAAGGCACCTGCGCGGACATAGTACCAGTCAGGATCATAAGGTGCGAGCTCTTTGAATGAGCCGGTTTTGACGAGGTCAACCCAGGTGGGAACCTCCAGTTTGCCTGACCGTTTGAGGTGGGAGGCATAGGCAGTGATGAAAGCTTCCGCGCTGTGGATCGTTACAAGCAATATTACGATCTATAGTGCACAGTAGATATCATCTGGGGTCCGGCATACCTGATATCTCGTACTCCTGGCATGATGTGAATTAGGCGGGACGACCTTGAGGAAAAGTTGCGCGGGACGTTGAGCGCGACGGTGGCGGGCGTGTACGAGGGATTAGAGTTCAAATTTGAGTTCAAGTTCAGCCACCACTCTGTGCAGTTGATTAGTCATCCGGCTTTCAGGTGCCGAGTTTCGATGCTGCCAGTGCTGCCTTCATCCGAAAATCGATAAATGTCTGCATCGTGAACTGTGGGCCATTGCATCTCAGCTCAGTACTGAGCCATCCATTTTTGCGCGCTGTCCGTACCCTTTTATATATATTTAAGGGCGCAGCTATTGGCAACAGTATGTGTAATCCTCGTGAACCCTCCACTAGGCTGCGACACGAGGTTTTCTTTCTGCAGCCGTGCACTGTGCGGGGACAGAACAGCTCGTATTGCCTTCGCTACGTCTCAGTATCTAGCCAGGAAGCTCAAGGAATCTTCCCACTCATGCACTTGACGGGGATCTATAAAGACATGGATACCACTGTTCCACGCCATCTGATCTCGTCCACATACCAAGACCAGGCTTGGAAATGCGCTTCGGAGTATGTGTAAGACCTGGAACATGCACATATAGCACTACCGTCAATTCGATCTCGAATTGGTTTTCAAAAATCAAAATGTCCAGTGACGCATTAACAGATCATAGGCGGGCTGCTTTTCAATTACGCAATCTTGCCGTCTGCAGTCTAAATCACCTGTTTTTGAGGTCGAAGATACGATAAATTATTGATCTGGCTAGGCTTGAGCTTGCTCAATGGCGTCGGGTCCGCATTCCGGACTTGGTAGTATGTCGCGGAAAAGAATCTTGAGATGATCATGATATCTTTGCTCCTCGATGCGCCACCGACGTCCCCCAGTGTTCCCCTGGCGGCCCGTCATAATATTGATAAACGATATCATAGCAAAGACAGCAGCTCGTGACAAACTTCTGCTCCCATATACAAAGATGAAAACTCCGCGGTTATGACATCCGGCCTTAGACTTATCTCCCTCCCACCCACCACGCAAGCGCTTCCGCGCCGAGTCAGATCCTTCGACCTTCACGCCAGAAGATGGCAACATCACCAACTGGCAGCTATAGCCTACCGGAATCCAAAAAGCAGAGTTTAATGGCTGCTTGGATGAATTTCTTGCCACCGGAGCTTCTAATCGAAATCTTTGTCATTTGTAGCTCAGTAGGGGATTGGCGTGCGCCTCTTGTACTTTCCAGGGTCTGTCGACTTTGGAGAGCGCTGGTGATCACGTCACCTCGTAGCTGGCAGCTTATATCTGTACACGAACTCCACCGCCCGCTTTCGTCCATACGATCCCAAGCCGAATTGTGGATATCGCGGGCGGCCACTCTGCCATGCGAGCTCGACATAGAGTTGTCGGATGTGGAGCGTCTGTTGCCTGTTATGTCTTGCTTTCTGCCTCACATCAGCAGATGGAACGAGTGCACTATCACCGCTGGGAGTCGAACCATTCATACCAGTCTTTCTCCTCTTTCTCAGTCGGCACCCACACGAGTGCTCCATTATCTGGACGTTCGCCTTCACACACCTTCTGAATCCAGTGATGATGAAGACGACGATATCTCCCTCTCCTGTGGGACTGCTGCGCTTCGTCACGTTTCGATGAAGGTCACTGTATCCCGCCTCCCTATCGCCGAAATCGCGAATCCACTACTCTTCACGTCTCTCGACATCACCGAGAGCCCATTTGAACAATGTGCACCCTCTTCAGAACTTCTCAAGTTTCTTAGCTGTTGTCCCCAGCTGGAACACTTTTGCTTCCACGGCATACCTGACGATGAAGGCACCCTTGAACACATATCTGCTGTTGTCTCCCTTCCCCGTCTGCACACTATTTGGCTGCACTGCACTTGCAGCCAACGCAACATCCTCTCCCACTTACACCTTCCCGCACTGCGCGAGCTTCGTATCAGACATACGAATGTGGACTTTCCACTGGATACCTATCACCTTGTCGAAGAAGGCGATAGTGAAGACGAAAATCCTGATTTTTCGCAGTCTAGCTGGAGTGACCAGCACACAGGCATGGGCCTGCGCAAACTCATATCCCGCTCAAAACCTCCCATAGAAATCCTCGACATGGATTTGAGCGACATGAGGACCAAGGACTTCAGATGGGTCTTTGACAGGCTGCCAGATCTGCACTATTTCTCAATCGTCGGTTCGGACATGTCAGACACCGTGGTGGGGCTATTTGCACCTATGCCATTGAAGGGAGAGGAGGATGAGGGCGGAGACCGTCTTCATGTGCGCTTGCCGCGGCTGTCTGTGTTGAGGATGTACAACTGCCAGCAGTTTAGTGGCGATGCCATGGTCGACGCCCTCAGTAAACGCACCCAATTCACTGATGCTGTCACCCCGGCCTCGACGCTGACAGAGGTGGTCATCTCTGGATGTGGGGGATTCACACCAAGGAATACGCAGGAACTTTCATGGGTCCTTGGCAATCGTTTGCATGTTTATTGAGTCCGTTTCAAGGTTGGCTGGACGAACAAGACGCTATGTTCCACAACATTAACGGTTTTTGCGCTACTTTTTTATTTGTTCAATTGCTCTTATTATTCGCACTGAATGACTTCGTCTCGATAACTTTGTTGTTATTGATATTTCCTTTTGTCAAAAGTCAAATGTGTCCATAGCTGTAGAATTCAAACACTGTACTCTCACTGAATAAGCTTGGTTCTGGATCAAGCTTAGGTCGGCACCACAGGAATGGGGGATACATAATCATCATCTGATTGTCGGGTGGTAATTCTGGTGCAGAAAGTGCGTACAGTCAGGGCGCTGCTGCTGCAACTTGAGCATCTCAGCCCGACTAATCTAATAATTCAGACACTACTATCCTTTGCGTGGCGGCTTTACAAGGCACAGAGAGCCATCGGCTCGCATGCAGCGAGTAACATTTCAGAACGGGGAAAGGATACGTTACATTCCATTGTTGTGTAGTTGAATTAAGCAGAAATACAGCGTATCCGGCAGTCGTATTGTCTAACACCCCGACACTCACTGCCGAGTAACCCATGGTGTGCCTAATTCCACGTTCGCCGTGGATGAACTGCCGCATATCTAAATCGTCCGAGCGGTAGAGGTCTATGGTGCGACGCTGGACCACGCTTGGCTTTCAAACACAAGTTCTCGACGTCGCATCCTAGCAAATTTGATGTCAGAGATAGCGGCGAGGCCTGTTCCATTCCCTCCATACGCGTCGCGTAGTTCAAAAGTGATCCGTGAGCCCAACGCCCCGCGCAGGACACACTGGAGTCTATTAACCAAAGTTGAGTCTTAGCTGCACGCGGACATGCTGACGGGTTACTTGCACAGAAACAAGTCCGCCCCATCCATCAGAAGGCTGGGGGTAGGGAGTTACACACCATCACTGACATTGGGAATGAGCACTCACCGGGTAAAAAAAGAGGGCGGTATTTGCACTAGATATAGATTAGATCCCCCGGGCGAAATCAAAGAGAGCTCAAAATCTATATGTAGTTGACTTACCAAAGAGGAAACAGGCATATACTAGATTTCCTTGCCGCAACGCGTTCGTCAGCCGCCCTCCAGAGTAGCCGTCGGAGGATGCCCGAGAACAATATCCATGATATACCGTCACCCATATCACAGCTAGCGAAGAGATTCAAAAATGGTCGGCGTCCGGAGCAATGATAAAACCTCACTAGACTCAAAAAAAGCGACGGCCCAGTACGGTCCAGCGATCACTTGGTACTCGTTTTCCGAGTGATAACTGGACGATCGCAGATCGCAGATGCTGCCCACGCCTGTAGCATATATGACCCCATAGCAGGCAATAATTATAACGAGTGCTGCCTTGAAGAATATCAGAGGGTAGCTTTCTGGCGGCCCGGGATCCAAAAAAGATGCCTTACCACAAAAATAATAATCAAGACGGCGTTCAACGTCCTGTTACAGTGCCATAATATGCGGGTGCGCAGGAGCAATAGCACTGTCAGGTGAATGAGTAGAGGCCGATTGAGGGAGGGACACGGCGAACTCTCGGTGACTGTCATAACAAGAACGGATGCCCCTGTCAAAACTCTGCTGAGACTTCGCTAATTATAATCGATTTATAGGAATACGCACAACCACCACCTTCGTATAATCCCCAACACTGGAATAGAAGTTAGTCTATAGTAGTTCGAGAGGGCACGAATGAAATACAGCTGGCATCGCCAAGTCAGGAAGAAGGGTTTCTGGAATCCCGGTGCAGCTCAGTTAGTGTTAACCCTCCATGAGAAATAGGGCATACCGTATATTAAACAGACCAAGGCTACAATTGGCAGATATCTTGTGGCGACGAACAGAAAATGAAATCGATTCCAGGAGCATCCATTCCACATAACGCGACCCTGTGGTTATATGGATGGACTAAGTCATCAGTGACACGCGAAGATAAGAAAATTGGCCAACCTCGTCATCTAAAGTCAAAAGATATTCAAACGCCTTGCCATTTCCTGTTGGTGAGTATATACAGAGCGATACCCGAAAGTAACACACCCAAAGCGCAACAGGGGCCACTGGCAGACATGAGAATATGCCTTCCGGATAAAAACCCTGAATACATACATCTGCAGTACTGGGGATAGCAGACAATGCGTAAATCCTCCAGTGTTTTATACCACACACTACAAAATAACATACCATGACGATTTGAAGGTGTTCTTGCAAAACCGGATCATCCGAATTGATGTTGCCCATGTTTTCAACAGCGAGATCCTCGAGGGTACGCTCCCCACGAGGAGAATCCAGTACCTTTATACCCACGAGCATAATCACCGAGCTACAAGTGGCAGGAGTTCACATCAGGTGGGATAATTAACTGTCAGGTGGCAAAACCTGTGCGTATCGACCGACGTCGGTTCCAAGGGGCCTTGAGTTGGATGTCCCGACGATGACGGTGGCACAGCATTTGAGTTTGTACGTGAGGGTTGCTGAAACCTAGCTGTAGCGTACATCATACGGTTGGGACGGGCGCCTCAGGTGAAGGCACCCCCGGATGCCACCAATCATGATCTGTTCAAAGGTGGTTTGAATTCAGTTGATTACATCTTTCTGACCTGAGGTTGGGTGAAGTGTCCCCCGTAAGGACACAATACGTTAGTCCATCTAATACAAAGTTAGAGGGACAGGACGTCAAGCGCCCAGCCCGAGTGGCAATTCAATCAGGGACCCAGAGGGCCCACGTAGATCCCATTGACGCGGGCGAGACGCAGTGGTGTTCTAGATGAATGATGATGCCACTGAATGCCACTGAATACAGATGTACAATATCTAGAGAGAACCACGCACCTTCAGCACACCCATACAAGACCTTGTAGCGTTACAGACATACAGCGTGTGACCGATTGCGTTGCGGTGCTCTTCGGATCCAGTGAGCTAAAGGATATTCCCTTTTGATTACCAGCTGCGCTCTTGCCCAGGTGACTCGTCTGAGTCTCCCGAAAGGAGTGCACAAGCTCTCGAATGCCTGAAACGCCCGGCAGTTACATATTGACAGCTCCTCTTCAAAACCGTGTGATGCGAAAGTTTTTATTAAAGCAGGAGCATAAAGTATGTCGCAATCCCTACACAAATATGATTATGAGGCAACCTGCTGATATGAGTGTACTGCGCTGGATGTAAGCGCACCTCACGATAATCCCTTCAACACTTCCTGTAATTCAGTTATCACTCCTTCTACCCTAGCTCCCTGCTTGGTTAAGTCCTCTCCATTGAAGGTCCTCAGCGCGACGCGAGCCTCCTTCACGAACTCATATGACCGTTTCGTGGAATCATCTGCCGGAGCCTCATTATCTGTACCTTGATCTTTCGCGGAGGAAACGTTGGAAAGAAGACTCGACAGATTTATATCTGAAGCACGGAGCAGAGCAAGGTCTCGAAGGGTATCGCTAAGAGGCAGAGGCTTTGACTCGGACTTGGACGGCATGGCAGATTTGGTTCAAGTTATTTAGTTACAGTCTGAGTAAGCGCGACACCACGAACTCCCTTGTTTTTCTACTTATTTTTTACAACGCAACTTGAAGTCCAACTGATACAATTTCCACCAGATATCGCACGGAGGAAGATCGTATGTATACACGACAAAATTCCACAGTGACAGTAGCAAAGCCCGTTCAACCGACAGTCGGCATGTGATGGTCGTCGGTCATTGGGAGAAGTTCCGTTCAGGCTCAAGTTCCTGCATCGCTCCACGCGAACAAAGGCAACAATTCTTCGCTTTAGTTTTGCGACCCAGGCGTCCCCAAGCGTCGGTCAGATCACAGACGCTGAAGGAATACTTGCCCTTCCTCCAATGTGCACCACTTGGAAATCTGACTCTATGACGGCTCCTGAAGGCCTGAGACGTCATAATACCGGAAGACAGCGGGGATCTAGTGGTAAGTGGTGATTTTCGAATTGTTGAACGATATACTGTATTGTGCAGATGTGGCACGACATCGTTCATAGAAAACTACGTAAATGAAATTACCAAGGATAACTAGAAGAGACCTAGTGCAAGCCACGGTGATCCACCTTCACGTTGAGCCTTCTCCAGAGTGTCTCCGAAGGTATCGCGACGGTCTGTACTAGGCTGCCGCCCTGCGAATCGGATGCGGTTCAGGCGCTGTTCTCGGGCAAATCCTTATTTGCTTGCGATGTGGCAACTCAGGGCGTCCAACACAAGATCACAAGGGAAGTACTCAAAGCTGTTATTCATACAGAGGTGATCCGCCGTCTATAACTAACGTTATTACACAAGTTTCAAACATTCGATTCGCGAGGTTCCTCAGATAACGGGGTCTTTTGATCCGAGGCTTCAGCCCGATTAACCCGCGGATGCAAAGGCGCTGGACTAACCTGCGGTGGGTTTTGAATCGCCCTGTCCTCCCCGATGTGTCGTGTCGTACTCTGTGGTAGATGCCCAAGTCAGCCGGGACACAATTCTTTCGTGAGTAACTGCCTCACCCTCTGGGTTGCGGGTTGCCGCTCCCGCCCTCTTCGCTGCCCCTGGTTCTTTCGTATCACCTTTTTCCAGACGAGCGGCATCCCGCTTCGTCAACTCCTCGTCCGGGATCTTCTGGATGGCTTCAGTCGGAAAAGAGTCTACGGGTGTGTCACCAACAAAATGTGCTGTAGTGGCCATTGTTGCTGTGGAATGCAATGTCGTTTCAGATCTGCTGCAGTTCACTTTATATACCCAAGCAATAGTCGAGCGACATCATATGGCCGCGATGACGTCATTGGTGTAATGACCTCAAGCCACACCCACTGTGCCGCAGAGCCCCAACGCTGTTGTGGCGTCAAATATAGAGGATGGAGGAGTGATAAAGAACGGGTCGGTGGGATTGAAAATTGTCAAGATACACGGTGTTATTGCACGGGTGAGTGAACCATGATGGCGATGGGGGTATCATATATGAACAGCAAAACGAATTCAATAAAGTAATTCTTCCTCGTTCGACATGGAAGTAGGAATATCAAACCCTTTTCAGGAGGGGTATGAGGATGGTTATCGCCCTGATCGACAGGAATAGTGCGCGGCAGCCAGTGCGCGGCGTGCGGAGTCCATCCAACTAGAAGAAGAGGCTGCTTCGTTTCGCTTTGTGTACCATCTTCTTATGGGCAATTGTAGTCGCATTTCCGGCGGGCATGTTCGCAGTTCTTCTCGAGGGTGTAGAAAATATATCGTCTTGTGCGCCTAAGCCCCAATAACCAGTAAATGTCCCATGCCACAGCACACGAACGCAATATGAGCGCACCATCTTTAAACCCGCACTTGGAGTTATATGCAGGCGACTTATGCGATCCGCTGAGGTCATACCCGCTGACCTCGATATTGTCGCCCTCGGCCTGATTCCAGATCATGATCTGCTTTGCGCCCTGCACGCATTTCATCTGGTCGTCCTCGCACCAAACGGGGGGCTTTGGTGATGAGATGGGCTTTGAGGAAGTGGAATTGGTGACCATGCATTTGAAGCCTTGCATGTAGATGTTGGGTTCGCCGCAGCCATTAGGAATCTGTTTGTAAGCAAGTATCTATGATAAGCTACGATCGAAGAGTCCGCGGGTTTGGGGTAGAATACTGACCCAGACCCACTGTTACGATTGTAGTCCCGTCAGATAAGGATAAGGATAGGGATGAGGGAAGGCTTACAGCACAGATACAGCCTTCGGAGGGACAGGGAGGCATAGCGGCGGGAACATCGTAAGTAGTTACACGCTTCCAAGGCGTGCTGAAAATGCGACGATAAGACAGCTGTTTACAGATCAGGTTATGATCTTACTTGTATCGCACGGTGAATACTGCCAAGTTAGTCAGGTCGACCTTGCTCAGATCAGACTAATCGCCGATGAGCAAGACCAGATAAAACAAAGACGAAGGCTTGGCACGTGCCTCATAAGAGATGGCGAAGGCAGTGCCGGACGCCATGGACTGGTTTTGAGTGTGCACTAAGAACATCGAGAGCGTTCCTGAGCACCATAACTACCCTTTGTCTTGTAAAACAAAACTCACTGTTAGGGCTACCGATACAACTGCTCGACGAGACCGGAGCACCGGCCAGGTTGTGGACTCCATAGTCCTGGGGATGATTTTGGCCGTCACCCCAAGCAGACGTGAAGTTACCATCGTACGAGAGTGTGGTCAGCGCGCGATTCGCAGCGATCTCGACCGTAAAATTCCCGCCTGCGGGCCTAAATCAAATTTTAGCAGACGCTCGAGCTAAGCAGAATATTCGCACAATTCGAGGAAGTCACCGGGCGCAGGTGGGAACTCGTCGCACTGATGATGTCGTGAGCAATACCATCAGCTAATGATGATGATCAATAAATTGGAAAGAAAGACGAACCTGATTCACGTGGTGAAACCAGTAGTCCGATTTCTTAAGATTCCACAACGGATTTACGGGCTTGTCATTATTATAGTCCACTTGACCTTGTACTGTTCCCTATGAATATGCGGCTGAGGGGTAAACGGCTGACCCAAACTGCAGGTAGACAGTAGCGAAGGCGCACATTGAGACAATACATTCCCTTGTGAAAAGCAGCCAAGTGTGCTTCGGCAAGTCCAGCGAGAGACACCAATGCGAAAGGAAGGAGGGAAGGCATATCAACAAGCTACGTATATGAACGATCGTCAGCTAAAGGAGTGGTGTGGGCGAGTACAAGCCGTAGGGGGGCAGGACCAAGGAGAGCAAGAAGGGAGATGAAGAATTCGACAGGACGTTCGGGTTTCGGTTCATTTTTGCTTTTATACGAAACGTCAACCAGGCTCCACAATCTCATCTCGGCACATTTGCGTGTCCATCTGGAGAACGTTGACGGGTAACGTTAGTATCGGACGATAACAACAAGTCATCATCACATCACCTTGGATACCATCCTCGGATCTATGTTCTAAACGCTCAGGTACACGTGCTTGTCATCCCCACTTCCGCCCCCGACTTGAAGCAAGCGCACAACAATGTTTGTACATTGGTCCACTATTGGACCTCATTGGCGTGCATTCTTGTTTGACAGCTGTTTTGACAATTAAACAAGCCCTCGGGCGAAAGGGCGTCGTGGCTGAATCCGGCCATCTTGTTCCTACATGCATACCAATAGGGATTCTGAGACTACATCAGAAAATCGACGAACCCTGCCAAAGTTTAGAGGCTACATCGAAGTGTTAGCTCTGGCGGATCCTTCGATCAGCAATATTGACGAATTATTGCAATGTTAAGAAGCAAACGGCAATCGGAATCAAGAAACGCTGGATTCGGCGTTCGTGGAATCTATGCGACTCAGGGAAGCCGACAAGTTTGGCGCACCCATAGAAGTCGAAAGTAGACCGGGGTCGCGAGACGCTGAAGATTTGGGGTTTCTTACAGTTCCAACTTCTGAATTCCTAACAAGGTTCTTTCAATGCTTTTGGTTCCGTTCGCGCGAATCGAACTGGAAGGATGACATTGGGAAGATGGGTAGGGGTGAGTGAAGGGGGGTCACTGAATACTCACGTTGTACAGTGTTTGTAGATGTTTACCAGCAACCTGGGAATCAAACAAACGCAAGCAATTGAAACAAATTGGATCATCATATCATTTGCACAAACCGGCAGCATCACTAGCAGCACGACTACTCCCAGCAGTACGAGGGTGCTCGATGATCCGCTCCTTTGACTATCAATCCGTGGTTTAGACCTGGTCTGCACTCATGTATGGCTCTCTCTCACAACTTCTGACACTGCCGCCTACTCCAAGATAGGTATGATCCACAATTGATTACAGCTGTCTGTTGCATTGGCATAATACATTAGAGGTTTTCATGCGGTTTGGAGACCTGGATGAAGAAAAACTCTGCAGGACGGTTCCCTTGCGATCCATCCCGAAAAATACCCGGCCAAACACTGTCCAGTGGTGTTAGTGTGTTATCTGGGAATTCGCAGCGGTGTTCCGAAGTCGCGACAGTATTCGTAGCTAGTCAGTCTCACTCCGCAGTTATTTATATCGTGCGTATATTTCTACCTATCTGGAGTCCCGCCTCGTCCACTTCAGACATGGCTGCTTACACCTGGTTCCTCACCGGGTAAGCCCCCTCGAAGTTGATGCACCTCCTACGATACGAACTGACTCAAATATCCCAGTGCTTCCCGAGGCATCGGTCTTGAAACTACCCGTCAGCTGCTCCAGTCGGCCTCTAACACCGTATTCGCAACCTGTAGATCTCCCGCCACTGCACTTGACCTCTCTGCCCTTGCGTCGAGCGCCGGGAAATTGCACATTGTGCAGCTCGACGTAGCTGACGAGACGAGCATCAAGAAAGGTACTGCAGAAGTACTCAAAATCCTCGATGGAGGTCCGTTGGATTATGTGATCAACAATGCCGCTATCGTGCGTGTTTGCCTGTCATATGAGCCGATTTACGGCTTATTACCCCTTTGATTTTGCTTGCACGCGTACATGCAGAACCGGGGTGCAGATCTCGCCTTCAACTTTTCTCCGACTGATCTTTCAGACACCATCACCTCTAATGTTATCGGCCCTGCTCTTGTATCGCGTTACCTCCTCCCAGCCATCGAGAAATCATCGCGCAAGGTGATCGTGAATATGACGAGTGGTCTCGCAAGCATCGGGAAGAATCTCGGTCCCAAGTCAACGAGTTATAGCATCAGCAAGACTGCTGTTAATATGCTCGTACGTGGTTCCGGCGTCTAACTTGAGACAAAAAAGAAAACACTTTTACCAGACATATAAGCAAGCTCGCGAAAGGCCCGATCTGATCCCCTTCGTCATCGATCCAGGATGGGTCAAGACGAAAATGGGTGGTGCAGGCGCGATATTGGAGCCCCACCAGAGCGTTACCGGGATATTGAAAGTCATCACTAGTGCCACACCTACCAACGCGGGGAAGTTCTATGGGTATATGGGGAATGAGATTCCTTGGTGAAGGCCATCGCTATGTCCGTCGCTTTTGTGCCCGCGTGAGGGTTTTGGGAGAGGGATGGGAGGCATGGAGCTATGAGTTTCTGAAGAATGGTTGAAAAAATATTTTAGCGTCTTGTAAGTACGAGGGGAGAGGGGCGAAACACTCAGTGGATAATTGGTCCTACCGACGGTGATCACGATACTAACCCTCAGGTGCAGCCATTAGCTCAGGGCCCAAGTTTCAGTGCATCGCGCGCCTATGTGGTGAAGTACTGCTTTGGAGTATGTAAATGTCGATACCCAAAACCTCGGTCATATGTTCATCCCCGCTCGTTGGATGGACCTCCTTGTACCTGTCCGGAATTACGGGAAATTATGTATCGACGGATGCACTGGGATCTCGTCTCGAAGTCACATGTATTGCGTGCAGGGGAGCCGTAAAACACAGGTGTGAGTTCCTTGAAAGTCCCAAGATTCGTTCACGTCATCTGACCTTTCCCCAGCAACTTCCCTTTCACCCTGGTAATAATTTTCCAGACGATGTAGAAATAACGTACCTCGACTCGCCGAAATAGATCCCTCGTTCGTGCCGATATTTCTCCACTGTGCTCGACTAAAAACTAGTGAACTTGGTTGGATCCCACATCATCTCCCCCTGTCGCTAACTTAACTCAGGACAACGATGCGCTCAGCACTCCCGTTAGCAGGACTTTTTGGTCTAGCGACAGCGACGCCCATTATATATGACGGACGTGCACCGTTTAATTACACTGGGGAGGACCTGAACAACTCCATTGACCCATACCTATCGTGAGTGCTCGCACTTATGGCTGCCACAATAGTTGGTCATCCCGTGTTTCTACTGCAGAGTTGTCAAGGGAAGTACTGAAAATGCCACGCACGTGAGGATAGCTTTCAGACCTGTGTTCTCTTGCTAAAACTACAAGTCTCGCAGTATTCCACTCTTCTGGGGCACTTCCTACCAGCCACGCCCCTCTGGAACACGCCCCTTCCAATCCTCCCCATCCTCAGCGTCCCCACTGAACAGCCTATCGCCATTTCAATTGATAACACCTCCATCTTCATTCCAGGCGGCACCCCACCGACGCCTCAAAACGGGTTTCGCCGCACAGAATTGATCGCACAAGCCAACGGGAACCACACCGCGCTGAACGCCGTCACAGATGTGGGCACGACGGTGTTCCATGTGTCAATCCGCGGAGACGAGGGCCGACCCTTGAATTATACACACGAGTATCAGATTGTGTGGATTGAGCCCAATGATGGGAGCCATGTCTTCGAGATTCAACTCGGTGCGCTTTCCACTTGCTTTCGTATTTTCATTGATAAACTTACTTATAAATGACCACCAGGGTCGCCATTCACTGACCCAACTGGTACGCTGCCCGCTCCCGAGGCGCACTACCTCAAAGTCCGTGACCATGCTCTCAATCTCCTCTTCGAAACCCCCTTCTCGCTCGAGGACTGGCACAATTTCGCTGTGCAGATCGACTGGACGAATCGCACGCTTGGGGTGTTCTACTCTACAAATGACGCACCTTTGGAAGCCGTGACGGGCATCGAGCCAAATGATTCGACCCCGGAAGGCGCAGCGGGACAGGGTGACTATCATTTTGGTGTGCTCAAGGTTAGACTGAGTGTTCTTGGTTGTTTGGGTCGCTTCATTGCTCATGCTGTGCGTCAGTTGCCTCTCGTAGACCCGTCGGAAACTCCCGCAGAGCAAGCCAATGTCGTGTACTACGGGATCCAGGAGGGGACAACGGAGGCCTTGATATATTCAGGTGTCTTTGTGGAGATGATCACCGAGGGGGTGAGTGCTGGGAATGGGAAGGTTATCAGCGCCATCTCGTAAGTTGGCACTATCGCTGCTGGAGTTGTTGGTATACACACGGGCCTCACTATATGAGCGCTTTCAAAACACCCCAACTTGCCTTGTCTGAGGATGTAATGCGCCGCTGGGGTGAGTGTCCTTGCAGCGAAAATTGATTCAAGCAGCATCCCATCCGCACTCGGGGATCGGCCGGGGTCACGACGCCCAGTCCTTTATCCATGAGCTTACGATTGTATGGAGATCAAGGGGATCCAGGACAGTCTTGGATAAACGAACTGGCATCGAAAGTGTCTAAGTTCGCCCTATTGAAGTCGGTGAGTGCAACCACCTTTTCTACTCGATATATGCTTACATATGTACAGCCCTCGCCCATTAAGTGTATTATATTCTCTCCACCATTCTCTCCATCATTCTGCTTCCCCATTTCTTACACTCTAATCTGAGGAACACTTTTTGCGCTTCCGATCCAGATAGGTCCGTTGCGTCGCTCAAGCCACGGCCTTTTGCACTCCCCCTTCTCATCGATGACGCATCGAAACACGTTCGCATCGTTGAACCCCACTTCGCCGTCCTTCGTTGTATGTGACCCCAAGAAGCACAGCGAGTCGTTCTTAAACTCAAAATCCTCGGGATTGGGGTCGTCGCCGTCCTCGTTGACTACCACGGCTCTGATGCTCGACTGGCAGCAAGCTGGGTGGTAGGATTGCTCATATTTGCTGTTCCAGTTCGCAGGATCAGGATAAAAGACGTGCGGGACTTCGCAGTCGCCTGGCTCGTTGCTCGTGAAGTTCTGGTGGCATCGCACACAGTGCTGCCCGGAAGTGGTAGGGGGCTGTGGTGAGAGATGTATATCGTCAACAGAATTCCCTGCCCTGAACAACGGGAAAGGCTTACCACCAGCTGGACAGAGTACTCCGAAGGAGATTTGACGCTCGGGATACATGTCATATTATGGAGGAAGTTGTCGAAGAGCTGCTTCACCGATATCTGCGACCCCGCGCCTGTGTTAACAGAGCTTGCACCCTGGAACAACTGGCCTCCTGGAGTCCGGACGATATTGAGGCGCCGGAATAGGATGGTCAGCAAAAGCGCAGTCCTCCTCGCCAATGTATCAGCATAGGGACAACCTCCTTGAATCATGTCCACGACACTAGTGGTGAGCGCAGCTAAGATCTCTTCAGGTGAGTTCGCGATTGAAGGCGATAGCCCCAGAGACAGCAGTTCTTCTACGAACGACTCGGGAGCTGACAAGTCGGTATGACAAGTTGGGTTCTGCGGTGTGACATTAGGATGAGACATGATGAGGTTATGCTTCGGCGCAAGAGCTAGTACAGTTAGACCTTCGAGCGGCTTCAACGGGGAAGGCAAGTAGGGTCGTTTTATGAACACTTAAGCGCAGAGGATGCATTTATATACCCTGGGTGCCACTCACCCTTGGCCATCTCTCCGTCCTTTGTGCCTTCTTCCAGTACCTCGGCTAGTCCACACCCGCCATCGTTGCCACTGCTGATCGATGAAATTGGCACAAAGAGAGATTGGACGTGGTTCTCCGCATAGCCACCAAAGCCTGAAGACAGGCAGTTTCGTATGCACCTTTGTGGCCGTGCTGGACGGCGGTAAGTGGCATGAATTTCTGGAGGCGTGAGCACTCACGTTACGTTGACCGTTAGACTTCGAGTATAAGTACCAGTACGCTGGCTCATGATTCGGGGGGTGCGATCCCCAGCGGCGACTTTGAATGATGCACCTTATCACGTACTACAAGTGCTACCTTCTTTGCAGAAAGCCCGTCAGCTGTTGCAATGAGGTTGCAATGAGGCAAAGAACATATAGGCCTGGCGAACTTGAATGAGATCAACCAGTGATCAGCGTGACGACCATCCCCACATGGGACTCTCCTTTGTCTCTCATGGTCCGAGAGGCAAAACTTGTGCCAGCCGACTTTATATGCCGTGTAAACTTAGAATCATTCGTGAAAGGAAGTATTAGAGGAATAGGATAGTGAGTCTGAACCCACCAGCCACCAACTCCGAGGGCCAGGCGCGTCCGACCACGGACCCCTCGACTGGAGCTCGATAATCGGACCACGACTCAAGAAATATCTGCACCCGAACAAGATACGAGCCACAAAAAACCTGCAATTTACATCAGCGTAACAACACTGTGCTGTCCGATCTTTGTCCTGTCATGTACATGCGATGCTGACTGCTGGGAAGTTGGTCCTCGTTCCTCCCCTTTCCTGTGGAATGGCCTTACACAGAGCCTCTACTTGCTCTTGACCCATTTGATAGTGGCTCCAGCTTGCGCGTCTCGTCGGTTCCTGTCGCTCTGACGGCCGTCCCGTTCGCATCTTTTTCTGGAGCATCACTGACAGTGCCAACAGGTGGGGCGGGTGAATCTTCGGGCTTCGTGGATGCTTGAGCGGGGTTGAGCTCCATGTAATTCATACTAGAATACTCGTCAGCAGAGAGTATGTGGTAGGATATGAAAGATGTACTATTTCAGGAGCGTGTAGAATGCGGATCCTAGGAGTGATCCCAGGAATGGACCGACCCAGTACTGATGAAGGTGGGATACGTAAGCAAGGTGAAGCGACTACAGCGGGTATAACGGATGTACGAACAACCCAGTGCTGGCTATAACCGAAGCCAGTGACGGCGGCGGGCCCGAAGGAGCGCGCAGTATTCATTGCTGCACCAGTATAGAAGACAGCGAAGCTGGCAGAATAAAAATGGAGGAAAATACATTCAGCAACAGCGAGCGAGGGTACGGGTCAACGTACAGGTGGCAGGCAAACAGTGTGAGGCCGATACCGACCTGATGAAAGGAAATGTTCAGCAAGGCGTAAAAAAGCAAGAATGCACATCGTACCGGAGCGAAGGGAGTAGTCGTATGTTTCTCGGCAGCTAGCATCAGCACAGATACCACAAGCGCTGTTGTGATGAACATCTCGATGAAGACTCCTTGGGCAGAGTTGAGATTGGATTGTAAGAATGTCCTAAAATGATCTGATGAGAGGTCGGAAATTCCCTATAATCTTTGCTGGCAGCCATACCCGACAGACAGGGGCCCTGGTGTCAGAGCGATCAACAGCGCCGATGCAGCTATCGCTCCTACCAGCTGCGCAATGCAGAAGAGCACGAATCTCACAGGTTTGATGACCCCGACTAGAAGAAGCGCCAAGGTGATGTTTGGGTTGAAGAGCCCGCCGGTAACTCTGTAGAACAGCCATGCAGATACGAGAAGGCTGAGACCCATGCACGTCGATATGTAGAGGACATGTTCAATGTCAGAAGCATTAGTTCCCGACTCTCCTGACGCTGCTTGGATGCCGCCGAGACCAAGGAGGAGGAAAAACGTGGTTCCGACGAACTCGAGAGCGGCTGCCTTGCAGTCTTGGCGAAAATTCTCAAACAGCGCAGCAGAGGACCAAGAAGATTGTTCGCGCATCGCAGGCATTGTCAAGGGGAGGTGTCCGATGGAAAGGGTTTTAAGACAGCGCTCTGTTTCATCAGCAGATTGAGAAAATAGTTGGCTGACGATAGTGTCAGCCATGGCAAACCATCCCGATCGCTCGTGACGTCACAGGAATTATTTTAATTCGTACCAGAAACATCAAAATGAGGTTTTAGGGCATAGCTGGCCAAACACAGCTCGCCCATCCTTCAGCTGGTGTGTTTCCTGGGCGGTTACACAACCCGAGAACGCTTCCACGTCAACATCCTCCAGCTTCCCATATCCTTGTAGTATCTTCAAATGGTTATAGAAACCACTGCACGGGGGGTCCGCATGGTTGAGAACATCGGTAACCTCGCTCCAATCTGCCGTGGCTTCAGCCAAGAGCAGATTCCGATGGGTTGCATGCTGACGGCGCTGAATATCAATCGCAGCAGTCAAGGTCCAGAGATCAGGCCAAACCGTTGCCGTTCGAGTGTCTAATCGCCAGAGCTGCAGAGCCCGACCGCAACTGATGTCTGTTGTAAGGCGAGCGATACGCGGAGGGGCGAATATTTGAGGACAGGCAGCTTCATAGGCGGTGCAATGTAGGTCGAGCACCCGGACACTGGGAAATCTGGGCGAGTTATTTATCAAGAGTAGGTTTGGCGCAGCGAAGCAGCAATGTATCAATCGGAGATGAAGGAGCGCGGGGGCGGAACAAAGGGCGGGAAATCGGAATGACTCTCATCGGTGGTCCACAATTGTCATGCTCTCCAACAATGGGAGCCCAACAGTGCTGTCATCGATCCCGGTGGAGTCCACATTGAGCGTGAGGTTCCTAAGGCCATCAGTGAACCAGAAAGCAGTCGCCGAAGATCAATATATGTGACGGGGTCTGCATCGAAGCCGGTGAGGCTGACGGTCTCGATCGATCAAATGCTCCTGACCTCGAAGTCAACGCGGGTAAGGCTAAGCAGCAACGAGATGGCAAAGCTCGATTTCAGCGAGAATAAAGCTGCGATATGATATGAGGATGAGAGGAGAGCATCGATGATTGATAATGGTGTTCAGTTCAGGAACCGAGTTGGCTCCGAGTTGCTTGTCCATCCTATTTCAAACAGAGTTGGAAGAAGTCTACGGTAATAGCCGTATTGGCGGATCTGCGAAGCAATTCCCCGCTGAACCCGCGATTTGAGTCCCTAGTCCCCTGTTACTACTCCGAAGTTTTTCGGTTCCCAAAAATCGTGCTTCTTTGAAGTCCGAGCGCATGCCGTGATATTGTGGCCAGTGACCCCAAGGACTCCGGGCAAGTATTTGCCAACAATGAGCTTCAAGTCCTCGTCACTGTTATGTTTTTTCCGAGGACATTTACCTTCAAAGCGTTGGCACTATGTTCCTCCCCTCGAAATTCCACTATCTTGTTTGTTATTACTGCAAACAGGCTACTGTAAAATACATGTATACTACTTTCTTACATAATTGACTTTTTTTACCAGGTGACACGATAGACGTGCAGTGGCGGAGGACACATAGGACACTGTGCACACTCCGCCTTGCGCCCCACTCAGTGACCGTGATTGGGCGTGTTGCGGGAGATCACAGTCCAGCCTGTGGAGGTGTCGTGAAAGGTGGCTGTGGGTGGTGGTAGCATCTGGCAGCGTTGTCGATGCAAGGTACAGGTGAGTGG